>MDKI01108999.1:0-15214 GCA_005239505.1 Nicotiana paniculata | reverse complement strand
TTTTTGTTATGCAATATATTTCTTAGTGGAAAAGCAGTTGTAACAGAAATATGATGACATTTAAAGTAAGGTCGTAACTTCCTAGATGCCATAATTAAAGCTAAAACAAGTTTTACTATGTGAGAATATTGTGTCTGAGCATCTAGTAAAGGCTTACTAACATAATAAATCAGAGATTATTTACCTTTGTCTTCATGTACCAATACGGTGCTTATCGCTACTTCTGACACATCAAGGTAGATAAGTAATCTCTCCCCGTCTTTTAGTTTTGCTAACAGAGATGAATTTGATAGATACGCCTTGAAGTCCTTCGGAGCTTGTTGACAATCGCCAGTCCACTTGAACTGATTTTGCTTTTTCAATACTACCCGTTAATCTGTGTACTTCTTTCTTGCTCAAGAGTACATATGGTATTTCTTAAATAGCTTTGATCTGTGTGAGATTTACTTCAATACCTTTGTTAGAAACAAAGAAAACCTTAAAATTTTGTTGAAGCTACGCCAAAAGTGCACTTTTTCGGATTCAACTTCAAGTTGTACTTGTAGGGAATTTCAAAGGTCTCAACCAAATGTTGATAATGATCCCATGTCTGTGTTGATTTGACCAACATATCGTCTACGTAGGCCTCCATAATTTTTTCTATGTGTTCTTGAAATACTTTGGGCATCAATCTTTGACATGTGGCTCCAGCATTTTTCAACCCAAATGGCATGACTATAGCAATAAACCCTCATGTGTGTGATAAATGAGGTTTTTCCTCATCTAAAAGATCCATTTTTATCTAATTTTAACCAGAATAAGCATCTAAAAACTTAAGAGCTCATGACCTGCGGATGAAATAATTAATTGATCTATGTGTAGTAAAGAAAATGAATCTTTAGGACAAGCCTTATTTAAATCAGTATAATCTACACAGACTCGTCATTTTTCATTCTTTTTTGGAACCACAAAAGTATTAGCTAACCAGTCAAGGAACTTTACCTCTCCTATTGAACCGATTTGCAGAAATTTTTGTATCTCATCCTGGATCACTTGATTTTTAAAGGCCCCTTGCTTTCTTTTCTTTTGCTTGACAGGTGGGTGTAATGGATCCTCATTTAGCTTATGAGTCATTACCTCTGGTGGTATACCTGTCATATCTGAATGCGACCAAGCAAAACAATATGCGTTAACACGTAAAAATTCAATTAATTTACCTTTCATTTCTGGGCTCAAATTTTCTCCAATGTAAGCTTTTCTATCTCGCCAGTGGGCAAATAATATCACAACTTCGAGCTCCTTCGTGGTTGTTTTAATGTTCTCGTTTTCCTCTGGCTCTTGAATCACATCAGGTCTTGAATCAACATCAGTTTGACCTTGTGCGATTTTAGTTAAGGCATGGATAGAAGCATCCCCAGCTGAATTCTTTAATTTCTATTTGCGTCTGCATCATTGGCTATTGTATTTGCAATTAGCGCTGAATTAATGCTCCGTGAAGCATGTTAATCTTCCCTAATTTGTCGTATCCCCTACTGTGAAGGGATTTGATAACTTGATGCAACGTGGATGGTACAACATCCATATCATGAATCCATGGCCTTACCAAGATTATATTATAGGCCTTGTCCATGTCTATTACCTATAACTTCGTATATTTGATGACTCCTTCTGCAAACGTAGCCAGTACAACTTCTGCTTTCATAACGATGCTTGAATTATCAAATCCAGACAAAGACCGCACCTTTGATACGACCTTATCATTATCTTACATTTTATTTATCACCCTTAGTAAAATTATATTTAGTGAGCTACCTTGGTCAATCAAAACTCGTTTTACATTAGTATCATGTACAAGTAAAGATATTACCAGCACATCATTGTGAGGAATCATCAAGCCATATGCATCTTCGTTATATAACATAATAGTGCATATGCATCACCATTTGATCTACAATCATATGCAAGTATTTTTCATAATTTTCTATAAGTTTTAAAGGCTTTAAATCAATTTATTTATGCATTCTATTATATATAAATATCTATTAATTACCTTACAATTTTTTTATGATGATGGTATCATCTAAACTTATCATTTACACCCATATTAGGTTTTTAATATTTTTAGTAAATTTGTTATAATTACACTTTGCATTTTAAAGGCTAAATTGCACATTTTGCAATAATAGCCCATACATGCTTATAATTACTTTATTTTGCAAAAAATAACATTTTATATTTTATAGTGTTAAATAATTGTTTTAAATAATTTTTTATGCACAAATGATATTTTTGTTATTTATTTATTATTTTTTATAAATTATTTTAATAAATTGGGTATTTAAAATCTAGCCCCAATTTTCAATTACATTTTCGGACCTAAGCTACCCAAACCAGCCCAATTACCTAAGCCCAATACCCTTACCGACTTAATAAACCGACCCAACCCCTGCCTAAATCTTAGCCGTTGATCACAAATGATCAACGTCTCATAAACGACCCCTCACTTTCCATATAGCCCCTCCTCTCTACCCTAACCCTCATTTCCCAAAAACCGCCGCCTCTATTTCCCTCCTCTGATGAACCCTAATCCCGCTGCCTCACTAAAATCCCCCTAAATCCCGTCTATAATTGGATTTTCTTCCCATTTACCTACCATCTCGAGATATTTCCTTTATTTGGTGTTATTTTATGGAATAACTTAGTACTTGCCCAAGCATGGCAAGTACCCCATCTTGATTCTGTCCTAATCGACCTTCACCTATTGAATCTGGACAATATTAAGGTCAAACACGTTTATTTGCAAGCCCGATTTGTTCGTATCTTGCTGATTCTCTAAGGTTAGGGTTTCAGATTCTCTTTTGATCCGAACCAAAGCTGGTTCAAGATTTGATTTTTAGAATTATTTCATCTATATTCACCCTATTATGCGTGAATCCGCCTATTTTTGTTGATTCCTTTTACTTCCTACAATTAGGGTTTCATATCTTTTAATCGAACCAAATCTGGTTCGATTCTGTATTTCTCTTGAGTAATTTCCCGTCCACGTTCATTTTTACGCAGTGTGTGATTATTTTGTCCTTATTTCTCTGCCGATTTTGTGTGATTTACCTAAAATTAGGGTTTGGAATTTACCTTTCCTTACTGGTTTTGATGCCTGAATTAATTATTTTTCATATTATGTGTTTAGTTTTCTATTTAAAGCCCTCCCCACTCCCCTTTGATGGATGTTTTTTTTAAGTTCTGAGTTTGAAAATCTTTCACTACTATAACTAAAATAGTGTGCTTCCACTCTTGAATAATCTCATTCTGTGTTCTGATTCCTAGCCGGCTGAAAACCAAGGCCAGAAATCTCCAAGTTCTTGCTTCTGTTTGGTGATATTTACCACATTGTTGGTTCCCTTTCTTCCCTGTTTCATCTCAACTGGTGAGTTATTAGACCCTCTGCCATTTCATTATGGTTATTTGCTCAATGTGCTATTTCAACTAGATTATGTTATCCTAAATCCTATTACTTGTAGTTTGAGACATGTTTGAACCTATTTTGAGTTGATTAATGAGATTCTGCTTAAAATCTAGGTTATTGATGACTATATTTTTAAGTTGAGTTTGTTATGAACCTGTTTATAAACATGCTCTCATACCTTTTCTTGTGGACTGGTCAACCATGTATAGATGTGTGCATTAACATATTTATAAGTCTGTTTGTTAAACCTGTTATAATGTGGCCTGTTTGATTTTGTTCTTATTATGACACCTCTAGTAACTGCCTCAATCAGTTTTTAACATGTCCTAACCTATTGTAAATTAATGTGATTCCTTCCTATGACACTAGTTCATGTACTTAGTCTAATCTGGACTCCCTGTTATCACTATGAATCTGCTTATGAACTTTCCTTATTAGCATGTGATTGCGTTTAATTCCTAAAACTTGACTAATTTTGCTTAAGTTCAAGAAATGTCTGCTTATTTAGGTTCTGTCCTTTGGCCTCCCTGGTGTGAGCACTGCTCAGGGATCATGTGAGACCCTTGTTAACTCTAACACACTAGGACCTGGTCCCTAGTCTTTCCTTGAACTGTTTATGATCAATCTCTCTAGTGTGAGCATTGCCCTGGGTTCTTGAAGCCTTTGGGAACCCTGACACACTAGGGATTTGGGTTATGTATGCTCAAACTTGATATATGGGTGAATCACTCAACAACTGGTTATGTTGTATCTATGAACATGGATTTTGGAGCTATTGTGAGTTAAAGGCCTGACCTGTCCAGGTGAATTTGGGTCTGCTATAGGCTCCCTATAGTTATACTTACTTTGTAATTTATTATATTCTGGTATATAATAATTATTTGTAATAATAATTCTGGGATGTTAGTAAAAATGGGAAGGGGTTCTTATTTTACATTTTACAATAAAGTTGGGTAGAAATCCTGCCTATAGGTCCAACAATGTGTTATTATATGTGATGTGTTAGAAATCGTGCTTATAGGTGACTTATTATGTTTAGTCATCTTAAACGGGAAGCCATGCCTATAGACTTAATGCTTGGTTCTTTTATGTTCTGCTTTGCTTGCTACAGACCATCTTATAGGAATGTGTTATCAATCTCTCTAGTGTGAGCATTGCCCTGGGGTCTTGTACTGTATCGATTGTACACATCGTTGCAAGTTGTTGCAGGAAACTCCCGCAAAGTTTCTTTCAACCTCCTAGTGGATTTTGAGCTTTACTCGTTCAAGTTGCTCGCAAATGCCATAGCCACTCAGTTATCAGCTACTCGCGACAGCGTCATTTTCTCACGTTGGAATCTATTTACGAATTCTTTGAGCAATTTTCTACTCCCTTGTTTAACTTTGAAGATATCCTCCATCCTTTTTTCAACTTTCTGAGCCCCCGAATGCGCCTTTATAAATGAATTTCAAGCTCAACAAAAGAATAAATGGAGTTTTCAGGTAAGAGAGTACCATGTTAATGCCCATTTTGTGAGAGTTTCGTTTAATATCTTAACCAAAACCGATTCAATCTTATGCTTGGTTAAATCATTTCCTTTCATGCCTGTAGTGAACGCAGTAACGTGATCCCATGGTTCGGATGTTCCGTCATATTTAGGAATATCAGGCATTATAATTTTTTTGGAAATTGGCAAAGGTGCTGCACTTGGCTTCCAGGGTTGTTGTGAATATTTGTCAATATCCGCACCTTTGATCACAGACGGCACGCCATGTATTTATTCTATACGCTCATTTTTCTCCTTCAACTGTTTCTGCAACGTTAGTACTAAACTTTGTAAACTGGAACTATTTGGTATACCTGACCCTCCATTGCGAGATTCATTGGGAATTTCTCCACTTCCAGAGTTATCGAGCCTGAATGCAGATTCTCCAATGTTGTTGTATTAATTTGTGGTGGAGGTTGTGGTGAATTTGGTAACCCTCTAACAAAAGCATGCAGCACTTCGTTCACGAGTTTTGCAATCAATTGCTTCAAAGCACCCTGCTCAATGGTCAGGTTACCTCCATGTTGTCCATCAATGCATGAAGCAGACCTTTCAGGTGAACTTTCACGTGAATGCTGAGGAGTAGCCGTGGATGTGTGATGTGGTGGACTTCCACCTTGTTGATTCAGTTGATTGTTCTCGTTAGCAATAGACATATTTTGTTGCTAAAAATAATGTTTGGAAAGTGAGCAGATTATCAGATTTATGGTAACAAAACCAACTTGTTTAACCCAAAAATAGATTTCTCGGTCAAAGTCAATATCAAGAAGAATTGGGGTTACTTATAACCAAAATTACTTCAGTTTCTTGGTATCCTGAAGAATAAAGGGAATAATGAAAATAATAGACAAGGAAAGAAAACTAAAATTAGATCGACAATCTCTACCAGAATTGCGGTTTGAACTTTTTGAACATAGTAAAAGAATAATTGCATATATTGATCAAAATTAATATTACAAATGAGGATCACGTCCTTATATAAGGGTACATAATTATAACGATTTTCCTACTTAATTCTGGCATTAATTGCCTTGATTACCCATTACCATATGTTATTTATCTATGTCAATACCACACAAGAGGGGGATGATTTGTGTGGTGACCAATTTTCGCGTGCAATAGTTATAGAAAGACCAGGTTCTTCTATGTGTTCCAACTCCTACAGTTTGTGGAATAATAATTTCAGAAAATAAAGGAACACAACAATTTTATGTGGAAAACACCTGGCTCAAAAGGTGAGAAAACTACGACCTACTTCCCAGTAGGATTTTCCCAAACTCTTCACTAAATCAATGAGCCAAACAACATTTACAAAATAAACTCTTTTGTAAACCTAAAGATTAACTCTAATCCCCTTGTGGAAAAGTAGCCTCTAGCTATTTGTGACAACCTTCAAGTTAACTCTAACTTGAATACTCAGTACCTATTACAGTTGCTTCTAGATAAAGCTGAAAGATACACTTTGTAATCACCTACTACAAATAAACTAGACTAAAAGACAACAGATGGAACTGGTTCTTCTAGATGGTTCAAGTAGCTTCAGAGTCGCACAAGAAATTCTCACACGAACTGCTTACAAAATTGCTTTGGTAATTTTGTTCTCAATTCTTGTTTGCTTCTATGTTTGTATGCCCCTGTTCAATAAGAACACTTGACAATATATAGGATCAGTAGAAAAGGAGATATACTAGAATTCGGATACAACTCTTCCAATTCGGATGCAAATCTTCCTTGATGGAAGAGTTCTAGTTGTTCACAAGTCCCTAGATCCTCTTCTATCTTGATTCTGTCCTTACTGAATAAGGTGTACATCTCCCTATCAATTTGCAACCTTTTCAATCAGGAGATATATCTTCAGATCACTGATTGTGCTTATCTCCTGTTTGTGATCACCTCACGAGCCATTAACTTTGCATGTCTATGTCTCCAGAGATGGACCTGGTTCAACTCTGAGTTCATTTGTCAATCTTCAAAATCATTCAGCTTCTTGATCCAACAAATTCTCCCTTTTTGATGATGACAAATTCTGTGCTTATGCTTGTAATCACTTTAATCCAACATCGACACTTTTTATAGTATTAAGAATTTATCATAAAGAACCGGGTTCATTAGGTTATAAATATCACATTTTTCAATATAGCACATCTTTCCCCTTTTGGCATCATCGAAAAGTTGCAAAGTGTTAGAATTACCAAATTTATAATAATTACTCATGGCCACTGAGGCAACTGCAAGTGCAAACATGGATTAATCATCAATAGCAAACCAAGGATGTAAACTATCAAGGAAAGTGAGACAAAATGGGTAAGAGAAAAAATAGCACAATTCATTGATAAGAGCATTGTTCAGGCACTAAACACATAAAGAACTAAAAGCAGTTACAATCATGAGCAAAAGATAGCAAAAAAATCCCGAACTAGTTCATAGAGGGGTGAAGGACGGCAATGGACACCTAAGGCTAGGAAGGGGTGGAGGTTGGGTTCTTTTCTTAGTGAAGAGAGATCATTTGTTGAAGAATCCCTGCATTCTTCTCCTTTACATTTTCCAGTTCAGATCTAAGAGCATCCTGATCAACCTCAACCTCTGTAAGGCGGGTCTTCAGGCGAAGGATTTCAGCATCCTTAACCCCACCTTCATGCACAAGTGCCCTGACCTTTTTATTCACAGGCATTTTCCTTGATGAACCAGGTTCATCGTCAGGAACATTCACAACATAGTCACATGTCAGAAGCGTGTTCTTCCCAAAATGGTCCTTGACAGTGGCCATTTCTACTTTCTTCACGGGCACTTTGAAGTGAGCCAGCACAGTCGTTAGGATGAACCTATATGGGATAGCATGAGCCTTGGATCCATTTACCACCATGTCCAACAACTGAATAATGAAAGAGGGACAGTTGATTTGCCTTCCACTGTCTAGGCACTCAATGAGAGTTAAATCCACATAGTTTACTATGTGCCTCCTCTCTTGCCTGGGCAGTATGCATTTATTGACAAACTCAAAAACCACTTTGTGTTGAGGTGTCATCTCGCTTTTGAACACAACCCTTGGTTCCACTTCTTCAGCATTATCACTGAACCTCCTGGTGATTTGCAGTGAAGAAGGAAGGCCAACCAAGTTGGGCCACCTCTGCCTTGTATAATCATCATATCCCTCAGCAGGAATCCCAAGAATCTCACCCAGCTCTTTGGAATCAAAAGAGATCTTAACCTCCTTTACCTGACTTGATACCCTTCCATCCTTGACTTCTGCATTTTCCATGAACTCGACAATCTCACTCCTGGCCAGCCTGCCTTCTAGTTGAAGGACCATGTCTTTCCAGCCCTGTACGTCCAGAGTGTCCACAAGGTAAATCATGTCGGATTCCTCAAGATCCTTTAGAAACCTTCCCTTCAGTATCGTCCGCTTCCCAAATTTTATCAATTTGACTGTCTCTCCACCAAACTCCTCTGCTTCATCACCACTCCATTCATCATCATCAACTTGAGCCTTCTCTGATTTCTTTGTGGACCTAGTCCCGTCACGACCCAAATTTCCCTCCGTTGGGTATCATGATGGCACCTAGTCTTAGGGACTAGGTAAGCCTAACAGTTACTGAATAGCAACAATAATAAAAGGAAAACTAACAGTCTCGATATAGAATCTCAACAGAATGTACAAGCTTTCCCAAAACCGGTAATACAAGTCATAAGCTCTACGAATCTTCTACAACTTCTAAGTACATCTGTTTGGAAATAAATACAACATTGTATGAATAATAAATACAAAGAAGGTGACTTCGATGCCTGCGAACGCAGCAGCAGGTTACCTTGAGTCTCCTCGGCAAACATCCACACAACTACTACAATATATACCTGGATCTGCACACAATAATGTGCAGAAGTGTAGTATGAGAACACCACAGCGGTGCCCAGTAAGTATCAAGACTAACCTCGGTGGAGTAGTGACGAGGACTAATCAAGACACAACTGGTCTACAAAATAAATAACGTGAATATAGAAATGACCGAACTTACATCTATCTGAGGTTTCACGGAATAATTTACGACAATGAAAATATAAAGCGGAAGGAAATTACAGAAAACAATCGCGAAACAGCACAAAAATACACAGAAAGATGGACAGCAAAACAAGCCAAATCGATAGGAAACACAATACAGTAGAGGACACCAATAACTCAACTCCACGTCGGTTTGTTCACATCGGGCCTTAGCCATTAAAATCCGTAACTGGTAGAAATCTTTAAACAGCAGTTCATATGAAAAACCTCTTGCAAATAAAATCATTTTTGTATGGAAGAGTTTCCTTTGAAAACATACTTTCTCCGAAAGTAGATATAAATATATTTAGTAGAGAGAATTACGTAAAACATAGTTTTTCTTTCAAAATACAAAACTTCCCAAAGATGCTTTCCCAATAAATGACTTCCAAATATCATTTTAGGCAAGACTAGTTCTTTCAAATATACCTTCGATGTAAAAGTCATTCAAATATAATAATTTCGAAACCATTGCTTTTTCAATAATACCTTTCAATAAAATCCCTTGATCAAAATCACCTCAAGATTTATCTACCGAAGCTCAGTCCGTAACACAGAAATTGCCATGCAGTACAGGAGGAATATCAAATCTTGCCAATAAATGCAGTAAGAGATCACTAGGAATATCCAAATTTAGAACAACAGAATAAAATGCAAAGACAAGTGCACAGCATCACCCTTCGTGATTTTACTCTCATCCTCACCAAAACAAGTGCACGACATCACCCTTCGTGCTTTACTCTCATCCTCACCAAAACAAGTGCACGACATCACCCTTCGTGCTTTACTCTCATCCTCACCAAAACAACTGCACGGCATCACCCTTCGTGATTTTACTCTCATCCTCACAATGCAATAAATAAATAAAACGACATGACATTATCTTTCGTGCTTTTAAATATCATATCATGGCACGACATCATCCTTCGTGCTTTTACACTCTCATCCTCACAATTCAATAAGTAAATACATGGCATCACCCTCTGTGCTTTACATTCTTCCTCACAATGCAACAAATAAATACACGGCATCACCCTTCGTGCTTTACACTCTTCCTAACCCAAACAATATCAAGAACAAAAATTTTGCAAGGAACATCAATAATATGAACCATAAATCACAACATCCCGGCAAGAGAGTCAACAATACAAAAAATATCATTAACAACATAAACAGTAATAGAAACCATAACATCCCGGCAAGGGAGTCAACAAGGCAAAAAACATCATCAACAACGGAATAATAAGAGAAACCACACAATCCCGACAAGGGAAACAGTTGTAACCAATCTCACCTAAACAGTTAACTTCACGGAATAAACTCAACTTCAACAAAGGCCCAGTAATAGGCAAAATCAAGGAAATACCAATAACATAAATGTCTAACAATTAGACCTAAGTAGAACTTAAGGGAATAGTCATATAAATCACAATGTAAGACTGACAGGCATGCTTGACTCCAACAAATAGATGTTCCAACTACGGCTAGTCAACTATAAGGCTAGATGACACTACTTATAGTCAATTAGGCAAGTTAGGGAGAAAATATAGCATGAAGATGAGAGAAGTGGAATATTTATTTAAGTCAAGTAAGGTCAAATAGCCAACGAAGGAATCCTAAAATAAATAATTCTAATTTAAACAGGAAGGGATGAAATTAACAACCAAGGATTCAAAGATAACAGTTACAAATCTTGCACGGTAATATTAAGAACCTACGAATCCTAAAAGGCCAATCTAATTGCAAATAAGTTCGAGTACACACTTGTCACCTCGCATACTCGGACTACAATCAACAAGGAAGACTCTATCCTAAGGGGTAGTTCCCCCACACAAGGTTAGGCAAGATACTTACCTCAAAGACGACAACCCGGTACTCAAAAATAGACTTCTCGGGCGAAAAGACCTCCGGACGGCTCAAAATCAACTAAAACAACTTCAAAATACACATAAAACGTATAAGGTACTATCCCGAACAATAAAGTTTCAATCTTTACAACATACTAAAAATCGACCCAAAAGTCGACCCCCGGGCCCGCACCTTGAAACCCAACAAATTTTACAAATTTTGATTACCCATTCCGATACGAGTTCACCCATACTAAAATTTATCCAATTCCGATAACGTTTGGTCTTTCAAATCATGAATTTTCATTTTTGAAGTTTTCTTTCAAAACCCACAACTTCCTCAACCCAAAACACAATTTAAATGATGAAAACAAGAACTAATTTATGAAATATAATTAATTCTAGTGGAAGAACACTTACCTATTAGATTTGTGTGAAAAACCCTCAAAGAATCGCCAAAACCCGAGCTGTAGAAGTCAAAATATGTTAAGAATGGTGAAACCACGACTTTGGAAAACTTATATTCTGCCTAGACGTTAAATGAATCGCGATTGCGGAACATGGTTTGCGATCGCAAAGAAGAAACAGGAAAGCTGCCCAGGTTGTTCATCGCGAACGCGGCAAGGAGTTCGCGAACGCGGAGGAGGAGAACAGGAAGCTATGCGATCGCGTACTGAAGAATGCGAACGCGAAGAACAAAGTTTGGGCGACTAGCAGGGACATATCGCGATCGCGAAAGAATCACTACGATCACGATGAAGGAAAAATGGGCGGGGCAAACAGAACACTACGCGATCGTGGCTTGGGCTACGCGATCGCGAAAGAGGGCAACAGACACCAGAAACAGCAGTTAAAAAATGGAAGGAAATGGTCTGAAGCCCATGCGAAATTCACCCGAGGCCCTCCGGGACCCCGTCCAACCACACACACAAGTCATGTAACCTAACACTGACTCGCTCGAGGTTTCAAAACACATAAAACAACACTAAAACGATGAATTAAACCAAAAATCGATGAAATTCCTCAAAACTTATTTAAACCTTAAATTTTGCATTTACGGTCCAAATCACATCTAATGAAGTCCGTTTCTTACCAAACTTCAAAGATATGGCACAAATATTATGTCGAACCTATACCGGGCTCCGGAACCATAATACGAACCCGATACCACAAGTTTCAGATATAAATTCATTTTCAAAAACCTCTTTTATTTTCAGAAAATAATTTCTTTTAAAAATTCATTTCTCGGACTTGGGACCTCGGAATTTGATTCCAGGCATACGCCCAAGTCCCATGTTTTCCTACGGACCCTCCGGGACCGTCAAATCACGGGTCCGGGTCCGTTTACCAAAAATGTTGACCGAAGTCAACTTTATTCAAAATTCTAATACAAAATTATCATTTTTATCAATTTTTCACATAAACGCTTCCGGTTACACGCCGGGGATGTGCCCGCAAATCGAGGTGAGATAGAAGGAGGTTTTCACGACCTCGGAACATAGAATTAGATAGAAATATATGGGATGACCTTTTGGGTCATCACAATCTCCCCCTCTTAAACAAACGTTCGTCCTCGAACGTGCCAAGATTCACCTTGAACTCATCCAATCACTGGTGGTATACTTCCAACACATTGCCGCGGGTGATCCCACGTCACCCCAACCCACATAAGCCCGATGAAACAATCACAACCGCAGTATATCCTTCACATCACCACCGATAAGCCTCATACCTCTACTTCTCACCCTCTACTCATTTACAAAAGACCCGATTCTAAATCCATATCCGACATTAGCCTCAATCAGTTGCATCAACTCATGACTACACCCACAAGGCACGACCACACAACATAGTACATCACACATAGGCTCATATAACACTTTTGATCACAATAGTTGCACGAAATCAACTCGACATTGGCAATTAGCCCCACATCTGAAAGAACTCTGTTTCCAAACCCCATAACACTGATAATGATGCAATGAACATTTAGACTTCATTATTAAACACTCGAGTCACCAGCCACAACTGTCACCACTGGGCACTCATCCCGCAAACTAAACTAAAGAAACACATAGCGAAATGACTGAATATGAAAATAGAAACATATAAAGGAACTATCAAACAAGCCCATAGTCACAACTCTCTATCAATATCGACTTACCAAAAGCAATATAACAAGGAAGAAGCAAAGAATATGAACAAATCACAAGGATACCATCCTGATAAAATTTCCACTGCGATACTCAGCCCGGTCCAAACATATCGAATCACAAATATCACGAGGATCTCGTCCTCAACTCTGAATCACATATCGAAAATATATCACACCAATTGAAATTCCTCCACTAGTTCATCTTAGCTGATAAAATCATAACGCTAGCTGATCTCACATCTCGATGGAGTATCAAATCACAACTCGTAAACAAAATACTCAGGAAAATCACATAAAGCTTACCACGAAGAACAACATGGACTCACTGCCGGTTTCACTACTATCAATAATGAATAAAACAATGATAGACACGAGCTACTACTCAGAATCTCCCAACAGGAGCAAACACAAAAAAATGGAGTGCAAAACATGAAACTCACTCATAAATGAAACAACAAATAAGGGAGACTAGTCCTGAAAAACAGAACTATAATGAGATACAACTGGTGCCTCTCTGTAACACATCAAAACATACCTGAGTGATAATACCTGGCAAAACCGCCTCCTCCCTATTATATGAAACACATCAATGGGATGGGTCTCCCCCTCTTAGGCGCCCTCTACTCACCTGAATACCCTGCTACCACACACCTACCTGAATCCTGGAACAATCTCTCACCCTGTGGATAACATCTCCACACTGAAAACAATCTCGATGCCGACATGGCTGTGGAAAAACACACAATACGAATCCTCTAGGACCCATGAGTACCTGAAATCCCATGCGAAGCTGGTAATGTAAACTGAACTGGTTGACCCACAAAACTTCTATCGTATCGTACCTTGCCTCCATAATACGGACCAGTAGATTCCTCTGATCTACGAGGCCTCATTGTCTCCCTAGTCTCTCTCCCTGATCTTGTCTGTGCTCTCACTCTCGGTCCCATATGCTCTCTAACCGGCGAGCGATCCCCACTACCTGCTGAAACGAGGCATCCTACTCTAACTATCGAGTCCCACTGAACAGAATATCATGTATGAATCTCTCAAAAACTCTACGGACTCATATCTTAATTGAAGCAACCAAACGAGGTGCATATCTGGCCCACTCGCTGAATCTAACGGCATACTCCAATAGTGACATAGCGCCTTGACACAACTGCCCAAACTCCACGCGCTGTGCATCCTGAAGGAACTGAGGTGCAGCCTCTCTCAAAGCATCTCCGAAAGACTGAATCCATGCTAGTGAAGCTTACTCGGCCCGGTTACCCGAACTCATATACCGCCACCTCTGATCAACCCACTACTCTGAACCTGAGATGTGACAAAAGCAATCCGGCTCGTATCCACAATACCCGAAGCACGAAGAATATTAGTGACACTCCTCCAAGAAACCCTGGGCACCATCTGCCGCCAATCCACTGAAATATAGAAGGGTGATACTTTTTGTACCTCTCAAGTCCAAGGTATTCTTCCCCCGATGTTGCTACCCTAACCATGGCTGAACTGAAACCAGATGTCGTGCTGTCATGACAACTGGTACCTGACCAATATGATCTCGCTTCTCTGGAGTGTAGACGGTGGGAGTCTGAACTCCTCCCCTTATCTGTGAAGCAACTGGTGCACTAGAATCAACCCTGCCTGAGTCAATGTACCACTTATACTCAAAACTGCGCTCAGGTCTCTTGAAGTCCGGGGTAGCAACAGGTACCCCCAGTACCTGTCTCTCAACTAGAACTACTGGTGACTCCTCCACGGCTGCTCTGGTAGGCATCTTAACTGCGACACGTGCTCCTCGTTGGCCTTTGTCTCTGACCCTTGCGAAATTTGCTTCGGGGTAACATCATCAGGAACCGGTGTTCATGTTCTCACCATCGGTGAGAGAATGAAACGATAATTTCAAACTTCAAGATCAATAAACTCGCACGATAGGAATGAAGGAAGTGAAATTGTCCTAATAGTTCCGTAGCCTCTTGAAGATAAGTACAGACGTCTCTGTACCGATCTGCAAGACTCTACTAAACTCGCGTATGTCTCGTAGCACCTATGAACCTAGAGCTCTGATACCAACTTGTCACGACCTAAATTTCCCTCCGTTAGGTGATCACGCTCAACTATGTCTTATAGAAAGACTAAATGGGCGCTCCAAATATAATCTGGGGTATTACACCCAAAGTCGATCCCATAGAGAATTGAACGTATCAATTGA
>ML305869.1:14092-34064 GCA_005239505.1 Nicotiana paniculata | reverse complement strand
TTAGTTATTAAAAACTACATTATGTTAAATACTCGTCATTCGTCTATTATTTAATTAATTATACATAATAACTTCATAATTCCTTTATAATAGTAATGCAAATTTTAATAATTTCAAAAGATGAATTATGGATATGCCAAAAAATGCAAATAATTCACAATTAATTACTGAAAAATAAAAAAAAAATCATAAAATCAATTGATTTATTGAGATTTTTATAGGACGATACGGCGAGTAAAAATCACATGCTCACAACTGCCCTTCTTTGCTCGGAAACGCGAAGAGTTTTTGGGCAAAGACAAAGTGAGCAGCAATGAACGACTTTTACCTATTCATATGTTCCATTGTGAAATTGAAAAGTTTGACCGACCCTGCTTCAAGGTTGCCTACATATCCTTGGCTATAAAGGAATCAGGTCAGTGTAGTTCTGGAGGTTTTGGTAGCTGGGACTACCGAGTAACTGTGGTTTCACTGCGACTGCTGCTGTTACTGCTGCTGATGTCCTTATTACACCCAAGTTACAAAACGAAGGACTAACTAAAACCTATTAGCCGCTAAATTACAAGATTCCTATCTAGGACCGGGTCTTGAGTTTTGATCTTTTGCCGACTCTGACCTGGATCCTGATGCTTGTTGGCTGCAGGTGCTAGTTCATTCTTCTACAGGTTTTTCGGATCAAGAATGGACATGCATAGCTTGTGACTTCAATCTGTCTTGAGCAGTCCACATATTTTCCGCTTCTGCACCTTGGGTTTGGTCTTCTCTTCTTCTTCTTTTCTTTATTTTGGATCAAAACTTCTTCTTTTGGTCGTCTTGAGTTCCAATGTTCTATAAACATACTCCGGAGTGAATGCCGACTAGGGGGTGGATACCCTATGCCTGAAAGGTGAAATCAACTAGGGATTGGAGGCCCTATGTTGGGAAAAGATCGACAGGTTATGCTGTCATCGAAAAGAGATCACCAGGTTATGCAGGTGTCTAGGGAAGGATCAACAGGTTATGTTGTTGTCAGAAAAGAGATCACTGGGTTATGCCAATGTTTGAAGATAATCAACAGGTTATGCTGTTGTCAGGAAGATCACGAGGTTATGCCGGTGTCTGGAAAGGTTAACAGGTCATGCTTTTGCCAGAAAAAGAGATCACTGGGTCATGCCAGTGTCTTAAGATGATCAACAGGTTATATTGTTTCCTGAAAAAGAGATCACTGGGTTATGCCAGTGGCTGGAGATGATCAACAGGTTATGTTGTTTCCTAAAATAGAGATTACTGGGTTATGCTAGTGTCTGGAGATGATCAACAGGTTATGCTGTTGTCAGAAATAGAGATTACTGGGTTATAGCAATGTCTGGAGATGATCAACAGGTTATGCTATTGTCATAAAGATCACCAGGTTATGACGGTGTCTGGAGATGATCAACAGGTTATGTTGTTATCAGAAAGATCACCAGGTTATTCCGGTGTCTGGAAAGGTCAACAGGTTATGTTGTTGCCCCAGGAAAAGGGAGTGATCAACAGGTTATGCTGTTGTCAGAAATATCACCAGGTTATGCCGGTGTCTGGAAAGGTCAACAGGTTATGTTGTTGCCCCAGGAAAAGGGAGTGATCAACAGGTTATGCTGTTGTCAGAAATATCACCAGGTTATGCCGGTGTCTGGAAAGGTCAACAGGTTATGTTGTTTCCCCGAGAAAAGGGAGTAATCAATAGGTTATGCTGTTGTCAGAAAGATCACCAGGTTATGCCGGTGTCTGGAAAGGTCAACAGGTTATGTTGTTTCCCCGAGAAAAGGGAGTAATCAATAGGTTATGCTGTTGTCAGAAAGATCACCAGGTTATGCCGGTGTCTGGAAAGGTCAACAGGTTATGTTGTTGCTTGGTGAAGAGGGAGTGATCAACATGTTATGCTGCTGTCAAAAAGATCACCAGGTTATGCCAGTGTCTGGAATGGTCAACAGGTTATGCTGTTGCCTTGTGAAGAGGGAGTGATCAACAGGTTATGCTGCTGTCAGAAAGATCACCAGGTTATGCCGGTGTCTGGAAAGGTCAACAGGTTATGATGTTGCCCCATAAAAGAGATCACTGGGGTTATGCCAGCATCTGTTTGGGTACGGGACCCTACGTTGGCATCAACTGAGTATTGGGATATCCTTGGTTGGAAAATTTTTGGCTAGGGGTTGAGGGTCCTATGCTACATTTAGGGTAACTTCAACTTCTTCTCCTTTTTATATATATGCGGGAAAAGATTTTGGAGGAAACTTCCTTTTCTTTGGAGTCAATGTTGCAGAGATCTTTCTAGCTCTTGCGCAATTCCTTCTGATTTCCCCTGCTTTTACACGGTTGCTTTTGCACCTGTTTCCTATTTTTAAACAAAGAACAATTTGTTAGTTTGAAACGGTGGTTGGTTTTGCAGCCTTGATTTTCAACCGCTTGATCTCAGTTCTTTTGATGGAGATCTCAACCCCTTGCTTATTTGTTTATTTGCTGGGGATATGGTTTCATCTCTAAATCCGAGGACCTTTCACCATGGCGATCGATCACGTGGGACCCACCATTTTATTTTGCCTTTGTAGGCTTTTTAATTGCTTTTTCTTTTGGATTTTCAGAGTATTGGGGAGGAGTTTTGGCCCCTCAAATTCTGCTGCGACGGTTAGTCGCGTGGGACTTAATCTTTCCAACTTTATTTTGCCTTTATTGGTTTTTCATTCCCAACTTTTCTTCCAACTGTAACTTTGGGTCATTTGGAACATCTCGGCCTTTCAAACCCTACCAAGATGGTTAACCATGCGGGGCTCAACCTTTCAACTTCATTTGCCTTTATAGGACTTCAATTTGACTTTCTCTTTTCACGGTTCTGAGTTTGAATCATCGGCCTGTGGCCAGTCGGGATCGACTCGATGTCCCCGACGAGGCTGGGTGCCTTTTGCATATTAACCCGCGTCAAATGAGAGCCCTGTAAGTTAGTCTTGTCATATTTTATTTTCCTTAGTTTCGGGACAGAGTTAGACCGAAAGGGATTCAAAATAAAGATAAACGACAGAATGGATGACGAATTTAAACAAGAGATATCCCTTTCGGGGTACGAAAAGGAAGACTTATCTGGAGTGCATGCGGGCTTTAATGAATATGACATGCCCTTTGGATTGGATTCGTGATCCATGTGAACCGTCCGACTCTTAGAGATTCATCACAACTATTACCTCGAGATTGAGAAACCTTTCCCCGGATTGATCTATTGTCATTTTCAATTAGTGGCGCCCTTTGCAGGTTTTCACCGACTAACCTCTCTCATTTCTCTTCTTATGGTCGCCTTGTAGTGCTCTTTACGAGGTTTCACTAACAAGACTCTCTCATTTTCAATTTCTCTACTCACCGTCGCCTTACAGTGCCCGTGTGGTTTTTCACCGGTAAGACTCTCTCATTTTAATTTCTCTCACTTCTTGTATCTGCTCCGAACAACAGTATCTTCCAATTTTGGACATCTTTGCCGATTGATCGGAAGAACTTGAACAAGATTTTTGGTGAAAAGAATTTGTATTGAATTACAACTTTGGAACCTTTATGCGCAAACGTCGTTGAACATAACATTTGCCCAGCTTAAACTCTTGGGGAAATGTGAAATTTTTATTTTGGTGTGACTGAACCCCAGGGAGAGGCTGCCTATGTATCCCTTCGGAATCAAGTCGAACGTAGTTCAGGAAACTTTTGTTGTTGTTTTTGGTTCTAATTGATTTTTCTTTTATAAGAACTGCGGGTTCCAAAGAGGGTAATCAAAGAAAAGTAACCGGCTCAAAGGGTTTGCAAAAAGGGTTAATGATGTTTGGGTAGCGAGAAGGAAAGCCTTCGTCCTCCCAACTGGAGAACACTTGCAAATATATGGAGGATCAAACATAGTATCTTTTGACGGCATCTGTGTTGACAGTCGTTTCGGGGTCATTCCTTTGATGTCCCCCAGGTATAACGCTCTTTTTGGTAGCAATTTCCTTATGATGTACGGACCTTTCCAATTTGGGGCGAATTTTCCTTTCGCTTTTTCGTGGTGCGGGAGGATACGTCTTAAAACGAGTTGGCCTACCTCGAAGTTCCTAGGTCTCACTTTCTTGTTGTAAGCGCGGGCCATTCTTTGCTGGTATAATTGCCCGTGGCATACTGCGGCCATTCTTTTCTCACCAATCAGAGTTAATTGCTCCAGTCAGGTCTTAACCCACTCATTGTCTTCAATTTCTGCTTCGACAATAATCTGAAGGGAAGGAATTTCAACTTCAGCGGATATTATGACCTCAATGCCATAAACCAATAGGTAAGGGGTAGCTCCCACCGATATACGGACGGTCGTGTGGCATCCCAACAATGCAAAAGGTAACTTTTCATGCCATTGTCTAGATGTTTGAATCATTTTCCTGAGAATTCTCTTGATGTTTTGGTTTTCTGCTTCAACCGCGCCATTTGCTTTGGGCCGGTAAGGGGTCGAGTTGCGGTGTGTTATTTGGAACTGTTCACGCACCTCTCTCATCAAGTTAGTTTTTAGATTTGCGGCGTTGTTGGTAATGATAGTGTTTGGGATACCAAAATGACTGATGATATTAGTGTGCACGAAATCCACCACCACTTTCTTAGTGACAGCTTTGAACGTGACGGCCTCGACCCATTTCGTGAAATAGTCGATAGCAACCAAGATGAATATATGCACGTTTGAGGCCCTTGGCTCGATTGGCCCAATGACATCAATTCTCCAAGCAACAAATGGCCAGGGCGCCGACATAGAATGCAAATCTGAAGGTGGCGCATGGATTAGGTCACAATGTATTGGACACTTATGGCACTTCCGGACGAAACCGAAACAATCTTTTTCCATGGTCATCCAATAATATCCAGCCCGCAAGATTTTATTTGCGAGGAAGTACCCATTCATGTGGGGACACACTTATGGCACTTCCGGACGAAACCGAAACAATCTTTTTCCATGGTCATCCAATAATATCCAGCCCGCAAGATTTTATTTGCGAGGAAGTACCCATTCATGTGGGGACCGCATACGCCTGAATAGACCTCGCCCACGATCTTTTCGGCTTCTTTGGCGTCTACACATCTCAACAGATTTAGATCGGGTGTCCTTTTATACAATACTTCCCCACTTAGGAAGAAACTGCTGGCGAGCCTTCAGATGGTTCTCTTTTGATCTATGTTGGCCTGCTCGGGATATTCTTTTGTCTTCAAAAATCTTTTAATATCATGATACCTTGGTTGGACATCAGACTATGCTTCGACCGTATTGCAGTAACTATGTTTTTGCTTGATTTGGATCTCAAATGGGTCTATGAGAACGTTACCTGGATAGGGCAGCATTGCCGCTAGGGTGGACAGGGCGTCAGCTAACTCATTGTGGCACCGAGGAATATATCTTAACTCAACGGTTTTGAATCTCTTACTAAGATTCTCCACATGCTGCCTGTAGGGAAGGAGTTTAACATCTCGAGTTTCTCACTCTCCCTGAGCTTGCTTAATGATCAAATCAGAGTCCCTCATGATCAACAACTCTTCTACATCCATGTCAATGGCCATGTTCATGCCCATTATACAAGCTTCATATTTAGTAGTATTGTTTGTGCAGAAGAAACCGAGGCGGGCCATGGGCTGGGTAGTGTTGTCCCGCGGGTGAAATAAAGATTGCCCCTATCCCGATACCTTTCGCATTGGCTGCCCCGTCGAAGAACATTTTCCAGGTGTCAGCACCTTCTGAGATTACTTCGATGGAATTAATTTCTTCATCCGGAAAATAAGTGCTCAAAGGCTGGTATTCATCATCGACCGGATTTTCAGCTAGATGATTGGCCAATGCTTGAGGTTTCATAGCCGTGCGAGTGACATATACAATATCGAAATATGTTAGCAAGATTTTCCATTTGGCTAATCTACCGATGGGCAATGGCTTTTGGAATATGTACTTCAAAGGATCCAGACTCGTGATGATGTAGGTGGTATAAGCCAGCAGATAATGTCTGAGCTTCTGAGCCACCCAAGTTAGAGCGCAGAAAGTCCTTTCTAACTGAGAATACTTGGCCTCGTAGTTTATGAACTTCTTACTTAAGTAATAAATGGCTTGCTCTTTCTTCCTGGTTGCATCGTGTTGCCGAGAACACACCCAAAGGAATTTTCTAGCACCGTCAGGTATAGGAACAAAGGCCTCCCTGGTTCTGGTGGGACTAACACTGGAGGATTTAATAGATATTCTTTGATCTTGTCAAAAGCACCCTGGCACTCATCTGTCCATTCGATGGCAGCATCTTTTTTCAATAGCTTGAATATAGGCTCGCATGTGGAGGTCAACTGAGCGATGAACCTGCTGATGTAATTCAACCTACCCAACAAACTCATGACTTCCTTCTTGGTTCTTGGGGATGGGAGATCCCGGATAGATTTTATCTTTGTTGTGTCCAGCTCGATGCGCCGTCGACTGACTTTAAATCCCTATAATTTTCCGGATGGAACTCCGAAAGCGCATTTGGCTGGGTTTAACTTCAAATTATATCTGCGCAAGCGTTCGAAGAATTTCCTCAAATGCTGCACATGGTCATTTTGGGTTCTGGACTTAATGATCACATCATCCACGTACACCTCAATCTTTTGATGCATCATGTCGTGAAATATGGCGGTCATGGCTCTCATATAAGTAGCCCCAACGTTCTTTAAACCAAACGGCATGACCCTGTAACAGTATGTTCCCCATGGTGTAGTGAAGGCTGTTTTTTCTGCATCTTCTTCATCCATCAAGACCTGGTGATATTCGGCATAGCAATCGACAAAAGAATGTACCTCATGTTTGGCACAATTGTCCACTAAGATGTGTATGTTTGGTAGTGGAAAATTATCTTTGGGGCTAGCTTTATTCAGATCTCGATAGTCGACACATACTCGGACCTTTCCATCCTTTTTGGGCACTGGAAGCACATTGGCTAGCCAGGTGGTGTATTGGACCACTCGGATTACTCCAGCCTTTAATTATTTAGCAACCTCTTCTTTGATCTTGTCACTCATGTCTGTTGTAAATTTCCTCTATTTTTGTTGGACCGGTGGATGACCGGGGTAAGTTGGCAATTTGTGTACCACCAAGTCCATGCTTAGTCCGGGCATGTCGTCGTAGGACCAAGAAAATGCGTCTTTGAATTCTAATAAGAGTTGAATCAAGGCGTCTCTAGTCTTTTTATCCGCATGGACGCTTATCATGGTTTCTCAAATCCCTTCTTCACTGCCCAAGTTAATGGGTTCCGTTTCGTTTAAGTTTGGCTTAGGCTTATTCTCGAATTGTTCCAATTCTCGATTTCCCTAAAAGCCTCTTCTTCATCATATTCCAATTATTGATTCATTATTTCGAGGTTAGACGACGTATTAGGATCAGAGCAGGAAGTCCGCAAACATGTCATGTTTTTTAAAGCCGCCTTATTAGGACTGAAAATAAGAAAAGTAAACAAAAATCAGGAAGAATAGTAGACGATGAAACTTTGATTTCATTTCATTGAATTTGAACATAGGAGGGTTTACATCGAAATTTAAAGGCAAGAATTTAAAACTTGAGTTACACCCTGAAATAACTCATAGTGCAGAAAGGATGGCAAAAAGCTTAACTATCGAGACTCCCGCCAGACGGGGAATAGAGTAGCCTCCCAGTTTTGCAACTTGGCATCAAGTCCCATATATTGTACTTCGGCAGTGCTGGAGCCCTCTCCTGGTTGGACCATATAGGGCTCATAAAACATTTGCCTAATTGCTCCGCATATTTCTTCTATTTCTTCAGCCGTGAAAACCTCTTCTTCTTCTTACACGTATTTTGGCTTGACAAATGATGCAGTGATATGTGGGATCGGCTGAGGCAATACCCAACCATTTTTCTTGCGTTGGTCAGCCCATTGTTCATCATCTGGGGTAGCTTGAAACCCTATGCCGAAATTTTTTTTATTGACAAGCAAAGTGACAGGTTCTTTAATTCCTTGCAAGGACATCCCGAGCCCTTTTCCAGGTGTGTACATATGTTTGATCATGTCGTTGGCGACCGTAATTGATGCGTTTGATAGGAAGGGTTGAGGGCATGGGGTTCCTTCCTCATGCTGGTCCGCAACCACAATCTCGAAAGCCTGGTAGACTATGTGCTCGCTGCCCTCTCTTGCTTCCAGGCATGGGGATAACGGGTCCCTGTAAATGGATTGCTCGTCTTCCCCATGGACCACGATTTCCTGGTCCTCATATTCGAACTTAACCATTTGGTGGAGAGTGGATGGCACTGCCCCTGCCGCATGGATCCAAGGCCTTCCCAAGAGATAATTGTAGGAAGTATCCATATCCATGACCTGGAATGTTACTTCGAAGTCTACAGGGCCGATTGTCAAGACCAAATCAATCTCCCCGATCGTGTCTCTCTTGATACCATCGAATGCACGGATGCACACATTGTTGGGCCTGATTCTTTCAGTCCCGATCTGCATTCTTTGTAAGGTCGATAGAGGGAAAATATCAACCCCAGACCCACCGTCCATCATAACTCTCTTCATGTAGTAACCTTCACATTTAACAGTTAGGTGGAGAGCTTTGTTGTGGGTGGCCCCTTCCGGGGGCAAATCATTCTTGCTGAACGAAATCCAGTTGACCTCAAAAAATCATTCTGCCATCCTCTCCATTTGTTCGACTGTGGTGTTTGCCGGAACGTATGCTTCATTGAGGGTTTTGATCAGGCTCTTCTGATGCTTGCTTGAGTTTACCAACAAAGATAGAAGCGAGACCTAGGCGGGGGATTTCTTGAGCTCCTCGATTATGGCGTATTGAGAGGTTTTCATATTCTTGAAGAATTCTTCTGCCTCTCCAGCACTGATCGGCCTTTTGGGCGGAAAGCGTTTCATCTTGCTTTTGTTTAGCTCTTCCGGGTCGAGGTATTTCTCTGAAGAGTTTATATCGCTTGTCTCCCTGGTAATCTATTTCCCTTTGTATGTCATCATCGTCCGTCGGTAATTCCATGGGATGGCAGTAGTATTCTTTATGGGAGTTTGCAATGTGTGGCTAATAACCAAGGGCTCATTAAGCTTGGGTGAAATTATTTGCCCCCGTGCCGCATACGTCCCCTTCGGGACATATAATTTTGAGCCATTCATTATTGCCCTGTTGCATTGTAACCTTCTGGGAGGGCTCAACACACTTTGTTCTTTCCCGTGTGCCTTGGGGATGTAAAGTACATCATCTGTAGAGGGTCCTTTATTCGTCCCAGTCTTAGTCTGTTCCGTGACCTGGGGGACGGAGTTACTCTTTCTCAACTCCTTGGCTGGATTGGGTGCCGTCTTGGATTTTCTTTATACATTTGTGATGGCGATGATGGCCTTTAGAGCTGGATCAAAATCCTAATCCTTGCAAATCATGCCGATGACGGGCCCATGGTTGTGAGCGGGCAGTGGGTTGTTAGTCACATTGGGAGCTTCTTCGTCCCTTAAAACAATTTTATTTTGTTCTATAAGGCTTTCCACGGCCCTTTTGAGGGTCCAAAAGTCCTCTGTGTCGTGCCCTTGTGCTCCGGAATGGTAAGCACAACTAGTACCCCGTCTATATGATGGTGATTGGGGATTCTGCCCGTTTGGAGGTACGGGTTGCAGGAGCCCCATCTGGACCAACTTTGGGAAGAGGCTGAAATACGGCTCTCCGATGGGAGTGAAATTAAGTCTCCTTGGTGGCTCTCTGGGGTAGGCATTGTACGAGTAGCTATTTTGAGGCAGGCGTTGATTATATGGAGCTGGGGGACGATGGTTATTTTTTGGGGGTGGAGTTCTATTTTGATTGTATTGTTGTGGCAGCCTTGGATGTGGCTGAGCGTTCATTACCGCATAGGGAAAAGAGGGCGAAGCATAAGTTGTATCTTAGTGAGGATAGTAATGTTGGGAAGCTTTAGGAAATTGGCGTGGGTATTGTCGAGGTTTCCTGACATCAGAAACCATCATGGCCCCTTCTTCTTTCTTTTTCCTGTTGTCCGCAACCCCGGATCCGCTTTGGATGGCCTGAGAGGTCGCTCTTATGGAAGATCGGCTACGGATACAACCAGCTTTTAGCCCGTTCTCCACTATTTCTCCAATTTTGATTGCTTCCGCGAATGGTTTGCCCATGGCGGACATCATATTTATAAGGTAATCAGCTTCATGTGCTTGTAGAAAAATGCTAACCATTTCAACCTCATCCATCGGAGGTTTGACCTTGGAGGCTTGCTCGCGCCACTTGATGACGTACTCCCTGAAACTCTTTGAGGGTTTCTTTTTTAGATTGGATAATGAGTTCCTATCGAAAGCAATGTCCACATTGTATTGGAATTGTCGGACAAATTCCCATGCCAAGTCATCCCATATGTGCCAACGGGATATATCCTGGTCCATGTACCATTCTGATGCAATTCCCGTCAAACTTTCTCCAAAATATGCCATGAGAAGTTCCTCTTTCCCACCTTCTCCCCTGAGCTGGTTGCAGTACCTTTTCAGGTGGGCTATGGGGTCTCCATGTCCGTCATATTTTTTGAACTTGTGGGTTTTGGATCCGAGAGCAGATGGACGTACGGGAACATGCACAAATCTGCATAGGAGACACTTTTCTGCCCGCTCAGCCCCTGTATATTTTTGAGGCTCTGTTCAATACTCTTCATTTTCCGAGTTATTTCTTCGTTTTCGAAGTTTTTCTTATCCTGTCCCAAAGTGAACTCGGGCTGAGTTTGTTAGGGAATGCATTGGGAGTAGCATGAGCGGTATCCTGGTGGACGGATGGTGTTTGGAATGTGAATGCTGGCGGCTCGAAACTTGGCCTGGAGACAGTTGGTGGGACCATGGCGGGGATTGGTGGTGCGGTGAAAATGTTGGAAGACACACCAGAAAACAAGGCCCGGGGGCGAACCTCATAAGGCCTTCTGGCAAAGTGAGCTGACATAGTTGGATATCCAAATGGCGTGGCTGGGTAGCTTATGGGGATGTTGGACGTCCCTCCTACCCTGGGGATTATCTCTGGGAAACCCGGGATGGTACTGGGTGGTTCCCTACCATTGGACCATGAGTCCCACATTTCCAACATGCGGAAACGCAGAGTCATGTTCTCTTCAGCTGTTGCGGACTCAGATGTTGGGATAACTGGATTTAGGTCTTCCACGGTGGAGTTGACAATTGGCAGGTGACTTTCATATGCCATTTCTATGCTCCCATTTGATCTAGTGAAGTAAGGATGGGAAGCCAGGGTACTGCAAAACCAACCACCTTAAAATACCTTTTAGATTGAACCAACAAAACGTTAGTTTTAAAACATTTATCACATAGGCAAATCACACGTACGGGGTATGCAATGCACCTGATGTTCTTCTATATGTCTTCGCCACAGTTGTGTATTTCATCCCGGCTTTATCTCTTGGTTTGTTTTTCTTTCTATTATTTTTTGTTGTCCTTTGTTATTGCGACTGCTATTTATTTACTCCCTCGGTTTCCTTTCTTATGGTTATGATCGAATCCTATGTGGATTGCCTACGTATCACGGCGCCGCGTGAATCAGATCATTACATAGTTCATGCTAACAAAACCCAAAGAGATGCATATATATATATATATATATATATATATATACATATATATATATATATATATATATATATATATATATATATTTTTTTTTTTTTTTTTCTAAAAAATTCATTCTCAAAATTTCCATTCATTAAATAAACACTTTTGATTACAGAAAACTGGCAGCCCATTTTTGTAATTACAGAGTTTGCAAAACCGACTTGACACATATTTAATATAAAACTAACTGTGGACTCAACACATGACTACGACTAGAAAAGTGAAGTACAGACTCGAAAATATCAAGAATACATTAGTGCTTCCGTTGCTCCAGGTGCTGGTGGGGCATCATTCGGCCTTGCCACGGGCCTGCGTGCTATGTCTTGTCGGAGGCGGTAAAGGGCGTCCATTATCTTGTGGACGAAGATCATAACTGCTGAGAAGAAAGTGGTCTGAGTCATATCTTCGCATTCCTGACATCTGGTGACGATGTAGTCAGCTATATCTTGGACACTTCGCCTGATAATACCCTTTTCTTGAAGCAGGCGCCCTATTTGTTGTGATCTCGCCTCTAAAGTTTGGGCATCCTTGTGACTCTGTTCTTGCCATTGTTGCAACTCTTTTTCTAACTGAGCCATCATGGCGTAGCACTGTTCCCTCTCTGTTTAAACCTTTTTGCCTGTTTGGCCATCTCGTTCTCGAAGGTGGCCAATTTTTCCTTCAAGCCCACGACTTCCTGGTCATATTTCCTTTTGAGTCTCTGAACAAATTATGTTCTTTCTTCTGCACTTCTCGTCAATCTTGCCCGAACTTCAGCCAGTTCTTCTTCAGCTTTGTCTAACTCATTCCCATAGTTACATACTTTATGCCTTAGACTATTGATAAGCCTTTCATCTGTCCTACTTCTCTCTGGGTTCTCAGCAGCTGTTTTCAGTTCCTGTATCTGGGCCCGGAGGACTTCATTTTCTTGGGACAATCTATTTTTCTCCCCATCGATCGAGGCAGTATGTAGAATGTTTTCTAACTTGATTTCCCTGACCTGGGCCTCCAATTTGCATATGGTGGCTCGGTAGCTGTTCTCTTTTTCTAACCAAGCCCAATGCTCTTGAGTTTGCTCGGCGAATTGTTGTACACGGGGTCTCTTTGCGGGTCGTTCTTGCTCTTGATGCTCCCTGCCTCTTACACCGTACCAAGAGGTGTAGGCGGGTTCCACTTCCTCTTTTGGATAAGTCTCTCACTCGAGTTTGAGGTTCTAAAAACCTGCACTCGTTCCAAATTTGACGGACCCTGGCTTCAGGAAATGCAGCTCTTGGGCATAACTCGATGGCTTGTTGTCTTAAATCCTCGTCATGGGGAACACCTTGTTGCCTCCCCAACTGGCGTAAGACCCGGTGCGGGGCATATGGCTGAATGCTTCGCAGGCCCATTAACAGGAGGTAGCAAACCTCAGCAGACATATTGATAACCTCGCTGAGAGGGAGCCATCCGAACGTCCACTCGATTTGGTCGATAGTTAGTGAGCTCAAGTATGAGTGCCAGGCTTCCGTGCCTTCAAGAAATTGGTGGCCTTTTACCCGAGTACTATGTTCCTCGATGCAGTTCAAGCCGGTTAAACCGTAGTCCATGTAGTCCGCGCGGTGACAGAGGTGCTCGATCAGCCAGATTTGTACGAGCAGGTTGCACCCCTCAAAGAATTTTCCCCCAAACAGGAAAATTGTCAGAGCACGGTAAATCTCGGCTAAGACCATCGGTATAAGTGTGCCATTGGACTTTTTCATCATGAAGTCTGCTATTCCCACAAGTCCGATGTCTATGCATCTGTCACTTCTTGGGCAGATCAAGGTGCCCAAGAATGTTACCACAAAAGCTAGCCCCAGGCGGGCTTCCCATTTAACCTGATCTTTGTGAGTTAGACCAGTGTTGTTAGCCTCATAACCCTGGGGATCTACATAGAGTCTGTAAATAAAGTAGAAAGTGCAGAAGTCTTCAGACAAGTGTGGGTCTTGGACGTCCCGGCTGATGTTCAACAGATCCAAAAACTTGTGGGGAGTCACCGCCTTGGGTGACACTAGGTACCGACTTCTGAGATTGTCATTGAGACCAGCATACCCCGCTATTTCCTCTAGCGTGGGCGTCAATTCAAAGTATGAAAAGTGGAATACATTGTCGGCGGGATCCCAGAATGGCACAAAAGCCTCGATGATGTCCAACCTTGGCTTGATCTTTAAAAGGCCAATAAGTCCCCCTAAAGCTTTCATAACAGACTTTCTACTGGTCTCCCCCAAGTTGCTCCACCACATTTGGAGTCCTAGAGGGATTTCCTCGACTGCCCTGAAGGGGATGTTTTCAACTGTATTCATCCTGCACATTCATTTTTTTTATTAAGACCACAGAAAAATTTTCGGAAAGTGTCATTTTGGCAAAGGGTTTTGTAATAAAGAAAAATGGACCACCTTCGCGAATACGGCCTTTCAAGGCTGTGTTCGCGAATTGAGTAGAAATTTAAAGACAAAACATAGGCGCCCAATTTTTGCAAAATGACCTTCTGGTGCCCCACTTGGGCGATCAGGCTATAATGGCGTCACCTAACTTTATTTAGGTCTATATCCGTTTGATTTTGAAAAAAAGAGTTGGAACCGACGAGGGTTGCCTACGTATCCCACACCCGTGAGAATCAAACAAAGCGTAGTTCGGGAAAATCCTGATTGACTAAAAATATACCCTCACTCATTTTGTTTTATATATATTTTTTTCAAAAATTTTGGCAGAGTTTCGGGGTAAATACGAAGATTTTCAAAACAGGGTGAATTCTCTACCCTACCTCACTCTTGGTTTTTCTGTTCATTTTTTTGTTTAGCCGGTCAATACACAAGCTGAGACAAATAAATGTATACGTAGCAAATAAGATGCATCAGGGTAGTCTTTCATTTCGGGTACACCTGTCCTAGTTGGACCCAACCCCTGTGTTGAGTCCCCTAAGTCAAATGCACATGATGCAAATAAGCGTTCCTACTAGGGATCCGACATGAGGTTTTGTTATTCTAGGTTTAAACCTGGGGTTTTGTTCTAGACCAGGCTTACCCGAGCGGACAGCTGGAGCCGAGGTCGGGGCAGCGTACCGGGAATACAGAAGCCTCACCGGCTTTGCAACTTATCCGTACCTCGTTCTAAAATTTTGATATGACTCTAATAGAAAAGAAGTCACATGAAGTGCACACTTCCCAGATGATTTAGAAGACTTAGAGCAAAGAGGGTTTCAACACAATTTATATACAGTTGAGATAATATCAAAGCGGTAAAAAGCAGCATTTAGCACATTAGGTTGAAACATATAAAATCAGATAATAAATCCAAATATAACAGTTATTTTAAGCTCGAATTCTGAACCCTGAACCAGAGATTCTGGGTTCGACTCCCCAGCGGAGTCGCCAGAGCTATCACACCTCCTTTTTCACTACGTCGATTAATGAAGGGGTAATAAGGGAGTTTTTCCAATTAAAGTGACATTATTCAAATTTTGGGATTTATTTTAGTTTTCAGAGTCGCCACCCGGATTTTTGACGATGTTCCGGGACACCGTTTTATTTTAAAATACCAAACCGAGGAAATTTTGACTCTATTTTAATTTGCCTGCGACCAGAAATTCGAGTAGGGAATTCTGTTGAAAGGTGTTAGGCATTCCCGAGTTCCTTGATTCTATCACGGTCGCTTAACTATTATTATTTGGCCTAAATTGTCTGATTATTTACATATTTTTGCCTATTGTGCAGTTAACCGTTTAATTTTTAACCGCTTTTAGTGTTTATGGATTTGTTTTGGAATAAGTCACGATGTCGTGTACTTATTTGTTTTTGGGACATATTATAACTACACCACATGAAATGCACCCGCAATTACAACATGTGATTTTTATTATAGTTTGAAGTTGAAGACGGGGACATGAGTTGTCGCACCCATGTGTAGATTACGTAGTCAAGACTATGGTCGTGACGGTTTTATAATACCCAATTGTGGCGATGTTTGAGTTTTTCTATTTTTTGAAAGAGCGTTTTAATTTTAAGATCGATTAGGACGTTTATGGATTTATCTTGGATAAGTTGTGATAACGTACACTTGTTGTTTTCGAACACAGAGCAAAAACGTCACATGAAATGCACCCGTGATTGCTATGTGCATTTTTAGTTGTTTAGAATTTGAGGGTCGGGGGCATGAGTTGCCACTCCCGAGTGTAGTTTATTGTAATTTTGAGGTAATGATCAATTTTGTCAAGTTTCAAAGTAAAGTTATGCATTCTACCTAAGGATTACCTAAAATGATATTCATTAGTCTAAAGACAACATGTTTTGGGCTATGACCACTTTTTTGCCAAATTTGTCATTTAACTCTCCGGCGAAAACTAATTGTGACTAATTCAATAAGGGTAAAAGTTATACAACTACAAAGAGAATTGTGCCATCATATAGAGCAAGTCGAAATGCTAATTTGCAAATCATTTATTTAAAACAATTAAATGAACACATAGCACCTTGACTGAAATAGTTTTATCAATTTCAAATGACCTAAACTCATACTTTTTGATATACACCTTGAGTTCTACATATTGCTGTAAATTTGGACTCTTAAGAACACGAGATAAATCTGATGAGAGATTACTTTGAATAGCAAATTCATATTTATATATACTTCAAAAATTTCTTTGATCTAAACGTAGTCATTTCCAGAACTTCAATAGGTATTTACGGGGGTCATTTAGATAGGTTGATTTGAATGCTAAATTGTAAGAAAAGATTTAGAAAGCGTGCTTTTGGATTTTTTCATCAAAAACTGGGTGCTTAAAATATTGATGCCTGAAACTTTGTACTTAAATCTGAGAATAAACAGCCTTGAGGCTAAGGGCTCTTCGCGTTTTCCAGGCCCTCTGGATTATGCTCAAACCTTGATGGGCCATTATAAATAGTTTGGTCCATCCTAAACTATCCAGAATAGTCATGTTTGAGTCGAGTGTACTCAAAACAAATCTGGAGCTAATTATACACATTTTTTGAAAATTGTAGGAACACATACATACTGAAAGAAAGGACTGCTAATATAAATAAATATAATGTCCAGTTTTATATTACAAATAAAGAAAATACAAAAGGCTGTAATTACGCTATTACATTGTTCTTAAATTAAATACATAAGTTCTAATAATAAGAAGAAAATAAAAGAAACAAGGTTAGCTACTTCCCCTGTTCAAGCCAACAAATTTCAAACTTTAGGATCTGTATTTTTCGGCTTTTAGTCCCAACTGGACCATACAGTACTCATGTGCACTGTAAGAGGCTGAATCTGATAATTACAAGGATCAGATCCAATCCTTTACATGCTGCCCCCATAGTGATATAAGATATAAGTCGTCCAAACCAACATAAACATCTTATGGGGTGCATCTGACCATTAAGGGGGTCAGATTCACTACCCTTTAATGCTATCTAATGACTCTATTACGACTTCATGGATATGGGATTAATCTCAGAAGCCTTTTTGAGAGATAATTCTAAAGTTATAATCATACATAGATGAACATTTAGATTTTTAACCAGTAATTACAGATTCAGCAGAAGGAAAAGCCACATGTTTTATGCATTTTTCTTAGATTGAATCTGACTATAAAGGAGAGTCTGATTCAAACATACAGATGCAATCTTGTTTGCCATTTTTAACAATTATACCAGTATTTCAAACAGTATTCATTTGGACATTTTGACTATTCTTGACTTTTTAGAGACTGAATCAGACCATATAAGGGTTCAGATTCTTTAACTACATGATGTATACCCTTTAGAGGTGAATTTCAGTCATCTATACTACTGTTTTATGCACTATTATGGGGTGAATTTGACCATTGGAAGGTCAGATTCATATACCATAGTGCTGATACAAACCTATCTAGAGATTTGCTTGTTGAATCTCTTTATTGATCAAAGAGACTCAATTGAAAAGCATATTTTTCTGCACCCTTACAGAGAGAGCCTGGACATAGAGAAGGTTAGATTCTACACCTCAGTACAACCTTATTTTTAATATAGAACTATGAGTATTTACCATGTTTATATTTATTTGGCCTAAAATAATAGAATGTTTCAGCAAATAGATAGCAATAACACCAACAATATTCATCACATTCAAACAGGTTCATTAATGTGCTAATAAACATCTATACATTCGCATGTACATAAAGCAAGAGAGATAACCTCATTTCATCAATGAAAAACTAATTTAAGCAGGGAGAAGAAGAAGAAGATTCCAATTCAAGAAATTTCATTAAGAAAGGATGAGTTAAACACATACCTTTTAAGAGAGAAACAGACAAAGAGACTTGACCAAATAAAGGTCAAGTATGAACAGCGAGAAGATAGATCAGCAAATAGCAAACATAAAAGACCCCAAAGAAAACCAACCAGTTCAAGCAAGAATAACCCAGAAATCTTGAGTATGGATGTTTGAAGTAAGAACTTCCAGAAAACCAAATTCAGCAAAAAGGAAAGATAGCAACTGAACTAGGCCCTCTACTTATGATACTTGTTTTATAAAAAGGAATCAGATTCAAAACCTTTTAAGTAAGACAGTATTTCTGGAAAAAAAAATTGGAAGGATTCTGTATCCTAGCAGCACAAAAGGGTAAAAATTCTAACCCCGTCACCTCTAAAAAGAGGGTCTACTTATAGGATATTTGGGAATGGGATATTCTTTGAATATTCCCTATCCAATACTGAAAAATATTACCAAAACAGTACATAGGGTAGTTGTCAACCCTATCTTTGGGACAGTTGCCCCTATTCTAGAACATCCTTACCTATTAAAAGACCCTTTACCCTTAAAATTCTGATTTCCTAAGTCTACATTACCTATTGTACCCCTTGGAGTCCCTGAATTTACCATTGGGTAATCAAGGTTAATCTCACTTTGGATTATTATTTAACTCTAGTTAACTAACAATAGTTAGGTTCACAAGTTAACTAAGCATTAACTTTGGTTAGTTAACCCCCACTATGTTCTATAGTTAACTATTAGTTGTTCTTGACTAAGGTTGAGTTAATTAATTAAAGATTAATTGACTAAATGCCTAGAGTTAGTTTCATACTACATACTTCTGTTTAAATCAACTAATTGAAGTAAACCAATTAGTTTTGACTTCTTAAATTAAGTTAACTGTTTTAATTTAATTAAGTCAAACTCACTTACCTAAAATCAGAAAACTTAACTAATTATCAAGCCTAGGTTAAATGATTTGTTCTAGTTTATTAGTCCTAAGTTAATTACCTTAGGCATATTTTAGTACTTAGTTAGTTAATAAAAAAAATGGTTAGTTTATTAGATTGCTTCTTGATCTTAGTTAATTATATTAGTAACTAAACTCTCAATGAAGTTAGGAGCCTAATTAACTAATAAAATCATCTAGGTGAATGATTAATCTTCATATTATACTAAGGTTAGGGTGAGTAATCAAATAGAGATGGACATTAACATTTAGAGAGGAGACAAATGACAGTAAAGGTATTCTGGAGAACTTAAGAATGAACCAATAAAGCTAATTATTAATTTTAAACAAGTATAACCTCTAATAAATCAATGATTATTAACAGGAAAACCTAAATGACTAAACATGGTTGCAAAAACAGTCCGGAATGTGCATAACATGTTAAACACTGAATAAATCAAATCGAAGGTAGTGCGAATCAAAGCAGAGCAGTCATACATATAGATGAAGGCGAAACCTAAGTTAGGAAACATGGTTAAAGAGGGAAACCTAATTACTTAATTGACGAGAACAAAATCAAGATATGACAGTCATGAAATACATTTAGAGCTTAAACTAAACGATGAGGAAGAAATATACACAGGTGGAAGAAAACGATGAAAGAAAACAACAGATCTAAGCAGTGATACAAAAAAGAATTAAACTATGACATATCTATGCTAATAGCACAAGAAACAGTTAGAAGGGGAGGAGGGGATACCTGTAAAAGGGGTTTTTTGGCCGGGAAAGAGAAAGGAGGTCGTTGGACCTTACCGGATCCAGTGGGGTTTGAAAATGAATCAAACCTTCATGAATCGATTGCTCTAGTTAAGAGCAATCGACCCATGAAGGTCTGAACCATTGATTGTTCTTGAATCGGCCGGGGAGTAGTTTTTTGGGGTTTTCAGATTCTTAGATCTGAAACCGGTGCAAATCGATTGGGTTTTTAGGGAAACCAGCAACGGGAGGTGATATAGGGGTTGATGGTGATTGTCTGGTACGAAGTTGGGGTTGATTGGAGGTCGCCCGCCACCAGTAGGCGATTTTTGGTGGGCGGAGCAAGGTGGGAACCCTAGGCGGCTCGGGTTTTTAGAGAGAAGAGAGAGAGAGAGAGAGAGAGAGAGAGAGAGAGAGAGAGAGA
>ML305869.1:0-13999 GCA_005239505.1 Nicotiana paniculata | reverse complement strand
GGGGGGGTGAGTTCCTGGCCGTCCGATCAATTTCGATCAATGGCCAGGATTCAATTGATTAAACCAAACGGGGTCATTTGGAAGGGTGTTGGGGCAGGCCGGGTAAGGGGGTTTTGGGCCTGGGTTGTTTTAGTTTGTAGGGATTGGGTTTGGGCCTGGGTAGTTTCAAGCCCATGTCCGAAATTGGCTTTTCTTAATTAATTAACTAATTAACCTAAATAAGTTCAAATCTAATTTAATCCAACAAATGTTAGCAATTAATTTTAAACCTTATTTTTCATCTATTTACATATTAATTAAGAATAAAAAAACCAATTATATATTCCTAATTAAATCTATGATTTATCGAATAAAAATGATTAATTTTTTAGTAATTAGTTATTAAAAACTACATTACGTTAAATACTCGTCATTCATCTATTATTTAATTAATTATAAATAATAAATTCATAATTCCTTGATAATAGTGATGCAAATTTTAATAATTTTAAAAGATGAATTAAGGATATACCAAAAAATGCAAATAATTCATAATTAATCACTGAAAAATCAACAAAAATTCATAAAATCAATTGATTTATTGAGATTTTTATAAGACGATACGGCGAGTAAAAATCACATGCTCACATCGTGTTCATTGACGATATCTTGGTGTATTCTCGATCTAGGGAGGATCATGAGCAACATTTGAGAGTTGTGCTTCAGACCTTGAAGAGAAGAGATTGTATGCAAAGTTTTTGAAGTGTGAGTTTTGGCTTGCTTCCGTAGCATTCTTGGGGCATGTGGTGTCCAGTGAGGGTATTCAGGATGATCCGAAGAAGGTAGAGGCGGTGCAGAGTTGGCCTAGACCGTCATCAGCTACTGAGATTCGCACTTTCCTTGTTTTGGCAGGGTACTATCGTCGATTCGTAGAGGGGTTTTCATCTATTGCAGCACCTATGACCATGCTGACCCTGAAGGGTGCTCAGTTCCGGTGGACTAGGGAGTGTGAGGAGAGCTTTCAGAAGCTCAAGTCAACTTTGACTACAACTCCGGTATTGATTTTGCCTACGGGTTCAGGTTGTTATACAGTTTACTGTGATGCCTCGAGAGTTGGACTGGGAGCGGTTTTGATGCAGGACGGTAGGGTGACTGCCGACGCGTCCAGACAGTTGAAGGTGAACGAGAAGAATTATCCGGTGCACGGTCTTGAGCTAGCAGCTATTGTTGACACCTTGAAGATTTGGTTTCATTATTTATATGGAGTGCATTGTGAGATTTTCACTGATCACCGTAGTTTACAGCATCTGCTTAAGCAGAAGAATCTGAATTTACGTTAGAGGAGGTGGTTGGATCTTCTCAAGGATTATGACCTCACTATCTTATATCATCCAGGGAAGGCCAATGTAGTGCCCGATGCCCTGAGTTGCAGAGCAAAGAGTTTGGGGATTTTAGCCTACCTTCCAGTAGCAGAGCGACCTTTAGCACTTGATGTTCAGGGTTTAGCATGTCAGTTGGTGAGATTGGATCTATCAGAGCCTCTGCGGGTATTGGCTTGTGTAGCCTCCATGTCTTCTCTTTATGATTAGATTAGAGCACGCCAGTATGATGATCCACATTTGCTTGTTCTTCAGAACAGCGTTCGTCGTGGTGATGATAGGAATGTGGTTATTGGTGATGATGGGGTCATGAGGATGCAGGGCCGGATTTGCGTGTGCAATGGGGATGGGCTTCGAGATTTGATTCTAGCTGAGGCCCATAGTTCGCGATATTCCATCCATCCGGGTGCCTTGAAGATGTATCAGAATCTGAGACAACATTATTGGTGGAGGCGGATGAAGAGAGATATTTTTGAGTTTGTGGCTCGGTGTCTCAACTGTCAGCAGGTCAAGTATGAGCACCAGAAGCCAGGTGGACTGCTTTAGAGATTTGATATTCTGGAGTGGAAGTGGGAGCGAATCACTATGGACTTCGTAGTTGGACTCCCACGGACTTCGAGGAGGTTTGATTCTATATGGGTAATTGTGGATCAGCTGACCAAGTCCGCGCACTTAACTCCTGTTGGTACTACTTATTCTTCGGAGCGGTTAGCAGAGATTTATATCAGGGAGATTGTCTGATTGCATGGGGTTCCAGTTTCTATCATTTCTGACAAAGGTACTCAGTTCACATCTCAGTTTTGGAGAGCCGTACAGAGAGAGTTGGGTACTCAGGTTGAGTTGAGCAAATCGTTTCATCCTCACTACCACTTTCGACCTGATTATGTTAGCCGAACTACCTGGATCCACGAGCACACATTTAATTTGAACTTTATTCATAAGGAAAAAATTACCAGTGCATGATTGTGAGGCTGAGACAAGGCCTTGACATTTTCTTTAGCGAACGTAAGAGCATTCTCGGATATGTAACTCCGAGTTCATTTTTCCCCAGTGATAGATACTTTTTTCTGTTCGAACACGACCCTCTGCAGGACGTCGACTCCTCCAACGATTATATGAATGATATGTTGCGGTTCTTCCTGTTCGTTTTTCCTATTTGCCTCTCTTTCTCGAAATTGATTCTTAGCTTGGTCACTAAGTGTAACGACCCGGCCGGTCGTTCCGTGAGATTAGCCCCATTTCCCCCATTTCTACTTTATCGTATGTTTCTTAGCCTATTTACGTTGTGTTGGGTCGGTTGGTTCGGTCTCGGAGTGGTCGTGGTAAGAACTGAGACACTTAGTCTCTTAAATTGGCTTAATGGTCGGAAAAGTTAACTGGGAGTTAACTTATTGGTAAACAACCTCGGAATGTAAATTTTATGGCTCAGATAGATTCCTTAGGTGATTTTGGACTTAGGAGTGTGTTTGGAATGAAGGATTGACGTCAGGTGTAGAATTAGGCTTGAATTGGCGAAAGTTAGTTTTTGGGCAATTTCCGATCAGTAAGGGAAAATAGGCTATCGGGGTCATAATGGAATTCCGGAAGTTGGAGAAGGTTCGTAATGTCATTTTGGATATGTGTGCTAATTTTCAGGTCAATCGGATGTGTTTCGGTTGGTTTCGACATCATTGGCGAAATTTAGAAGTTTCAAAGTTCATAGACTTGAATTTGATGTGATTTTGGTGTTTTTGCGTTCTTTTTGGTTTTTCGAAGACTTGAATAAGTTCGAATGAGGTTATGTGATGTGTTGGTATATTTGGTTTGAGCCCCGAGGGGCTCGGGATTGATTTCGGGTGGTTAATGAAGGTTTGGACTTAGGAAATTGCAGCAAAGCTGCTGCTGGGGTCATTTTACTGGTGTGGCCGGACCTGCGGATGGGGAGCCGCAGGTGGGATGGATATTGCGCAGGTGCAAAAAGAGGTCAAGCTGGATAAAATCGCAGGTGCGAGGCATGGGCCGCACCAGGGAAGCCGCAGGTGCGAGAATTGGACTTTTAGTGGAATTGCGTAGGTGCGCACCTGGGACCTCAGGTGCGAAGAATGGGCCGCATGTGCGGATTAACTGGGCAGGATGTATAAATAGGTGCCTTCGCAAAATTTTGGCATATTCTTCATTTTTCATGCAGGTTGAGCCAATTTGGGAGCAATTTGAAGGAGGGTTTCGAGAGTCTTCAGTGGAGGTAAGTTTCTCGAACTATAAACTCGATTCAATGTTAGTATGTGAAGGATTAGGCTTGGAAATTGTGGATTAAATGGCATAAATTGGGGGTTTAGGTCCCAAGAAATTGAGACTTGTAATTAAGGAATTTAGGAGTTGTTTGTGGTCAGATTTTGATACACTTTATATGTGTAGACTCGGGAAGGGACAAGGATTATTGTGACGCAATTTTCATCAAATTTCGAGACGTGGGCTCGGGGCTCGGGTTTGGCCAATTTCGGGAATTGTACCTAAATTTGGTAGCTTTCAGTTGTGTTTTGTTCCTTTAGCGTATATTGATGATGTTTATCTGGTTTTGGTTAGATTCGGAGCAATCGGGAACGGGTTCGAGGGGCAAGAGCATCGCAGATTAGTGTTTTGGCCCGATGGAGGTAAGTAATGGCTATAAATCTTTTCGTGAGGGTATGAAACCCCGGACTTCGTATTTTTCTCACTATTTTTAGAATGGCGCACATGTCGGACGACGAGTATGTGGCGTGCACTGATTTTTGGATTGGACTTGGTCCTCTCCACGGTAACTATTGGTTGTGTATTTTTATTCTAAAACATATGTTAAATTGTGTTCTAAAGCTATTGCTATATTTGGGTTATAAGCCATGTTTGGGGCCTCGTGCCGACTTGTTTAGACCCCTTGGGGGGCTTTTTACTGCTATTTTCCTCACTATGTTGACTTATGATTTACACTCACTCATGTTATCTTTAACTGATTTCGAAACTCAGCCTTATTTACACTATTTTGAGTAAAATGATTTTTTGGGTCGACTACCCTTTTTTACTGATAAGCCCGAGGGGATTTTGAGAGTTGCTAACTGAGTGAGGCCAAGGGCCTAATTGTGATGATATGATATGCCTTGAGGTGGCTTGATATTAGCGCTTGGGCTGAAGGAGCCCCTCCGGAGTCTGTACACACCCCCAGTGAGCGCAAGTACCAACTGAGTGCGAGTGCCGAGTGACGAGTGATTGAGAGGCATGAGTAACAGAGAGGTTGCCCGCGGGGCTAGTACTGAGTGACTGTGAGGTATGCTGAGTGATTTTCTGCCCGATGGGCGATTTATGATTCATGTTTTGGCCCGAGGGGCTTCTTATGACTTATTTAATTTTACACTAAATTCTTCAGGTATTTTTATTTCTGAAATTATTGGAAAACACATTTTTCAAAGGATTTTACTGAAGTTGGCTTTTAAGGCATGTTGAGTTCATATATATATATATATGTATATACAGTTGGACATAAAGGCTATGCTTATTGTGAACTGATGATTTGACTTTATGTGTTTCTTACTGCTTAGACTTGATTTATTTCCATTACTACTAAGTTGGCGTACTCACATTACTGCCTGCACCCCTGTGTGCAGACACAGGTGCTAATATCGAGTGCTGATACCGAGTGTTAGTTATCTATTTCCGTGCGGAGCCGGAGTCGGGACATAGAGGTAGCTGTTCAGCGTCCACAGCATCTCTGTTTCCTTTTCTTATTTTGTACCTAGTTCTTCGTCCCAAGGTTTTGTATTATAATAGTAGAATTTTTGGTATATTCCTTAGATGCTCATGACATGTTGACTCCGGGTCTTGGGGATGGTTTTGGACTGTTTAACTGTTTATTTTGCTTAATAGATTCAGTAAATTATATACATTTATGAAATGTTGAAAATGAGTTGGGATTCTGGAGAGAAACTGTAAATATGTGATTGTTGGCTAGCCTTGTTCCACGATAGGCGCCATCACGAACGGTTTAGGATTTGGGGCCATGACAAGTTGGTATCAGAGCCTAGGTTACATAGGATTTAACGGTCATGAGCAGGTTTAGTAGAGTCTTGCGGATCGGTACAGAGACGTATGTACTTATCTTTGAGAGGCTGCGGGACCCTTAGGAACAATCTCATTTTTCTTGAATTCTGTCGTGCCATTTTATTGACTCTGGGAATCTAAACTTCTGTTGTTTCATTCTCTCACAGATGGTGAGGACTCGCGCTACCGATCAGGGTGATCAGCCACCAGCTAGGCCAGCGAGAGGTCGAGGTCGTGGTAGAGGTAGGGGACCAGCCCGGTGCAGCAGCCAGGACAGTACCAGTTGATCCCCCTACTATTCAGGATCAGATTCCCGCCGCAGATACACCACCGAGAAAAGATCAGGCACTGACAGTGCCTATTAATATTTCGGGTCTTCAGCAGACCTTGGATCAGATCTTGACTGTGTACCACCCTTGCTCAGGAAATTACTGCTATTTCTCAGGCCGGAGGAGGCAGCCAGACTCCACTTGCCCGGACGCGTGAGCAGGTTACTCAGGGCCATCAGACACCGGGGGCGGTTCCATTCCAACTGATTGCTCCAGTTTGGGACTTCGTGGTTCCGGCTATGCCAGAGAACGAGCAACGTAGACTGGAGAGATTTAGTAGAATTCAGCCTCCGACATTCAGTGGTGCTGAGGGCGAGGATGCCCAGGGTTTTCTGGATAAGTCTTAGAGGATATTGCGTACTGTTGGGATTCTTGAGACCAGTGGGTTCTCATTTGCTACCTTTCAGTTTTCTAGTGTTGCTTTCACTTGGTGGGAGTCTTTTGAGAGGCGTAGGCCTATTGGTTAAGCAGCCATCACCTGGAAGCAGTTCTCCGCTATCTTCTTGGAGAAGTATGTGCCCCAGTCTCACAAGGAGGAGCAGCGTAGGCATTTTGAGCAGCTGCGTCAGGGGGAGCTATCAGTGACGCAGTATGAGATATGGTTTTCAAAGTTGGCTCGTCACGCCACCGAGTTGGTTCCTACCGATAGGGAGAGGATTAGGAGGTTTTTGGATGGCCTCACTTATAAGCTCCACTTTTTTATGACTCGGGAGAGAGTATTAGATGCTACATTCGAGTAAGTTGTTAATATTTCTCGAGATATTGAGTCATTTCTCCGCCAGGAGCGGGAGGAGAGAGAGACCAAGAGGCCTCGTAGATCGGGTGGTTCTAGTGGTGCTCCTTCCAGGGGGCAGTTTCAGCATGGTGAAGGCCGTTCATTCAGGCCTCCTCAGTCAGTCCGCCAAGCATATAGTGGTGCATCTTCGGGGCATGGTCCCCACAGTTCTCAGCCAGGTTGTTCTTCATTCGGTGCCCTCCCAGCCCAGAGTGCAACTCGAGCACCACCAGTTCAGAGTTCCTCTATGAATGATTCTTCTAGTGGCCATTCTGGTGCCAGGGGATTCAATCAGTCTCCGTCTCTACCTCCAGGGAGTTGTTTTGAGTGTGGAGAGTTTGGGCACATGTGGAGGCAGTGTCCCCGTCATTCTGGTGGTTCTACTCTGTAGAGGGGCCAACCCTCAACTTCAGCTCCATTTACTTCACCACCCACCCAGACAGCCAGGGGTGGTAGTTAGTCAGCTAGAGGCCTCCCTAGAGGGGGAGGTCGAACAGGTGGAGGTCAGGCCCGTATGTATGCATATCCAGCCAGGCTAGATGCTATGGCCTCCGATGCAGTGATCGCAGATATTGTCTCAGTCTGTCGCCGAGATGCTTTGGCTTTATTTGACCCTAGTTCTACATACTCTTACGTCTCTTCATATTTTTCCCATTTTCTGGATATGCCCCGTGAGCCTTTAGTCACATATGTTCATGTGTCGACTCCGGTGGGCGATGCTATTATTGTAGACCGTGTGTATCGGTTATGTGTACTATCTATCGGGGGTCTGGAGACCTGAGTGGACCTACTGTTACTCAGCATGGTTGATTTTGATATGATATTGGGCATGGATTGGTTATCTCTGTGTCATGATGTCCTTGATCCTATCTGAAGGCCAAGCGTATGGTTGAAAAGGGGTGTTTATCGTATCTGGTGTTTGTGAGGGATGTCAGTGGTGAGAGTCCCGCTATTTATTCGGTTCCTGTGATCCGTGACTTTCCGGACGTGTTTCCTGCAGACCTACCAGGCATGCTACCTGATAGGGACATTGATTTTGGTATTAACCTGGTGCTAGGCACTCAGCCCATTTCTATCCCGCCTTATTGTATAGCACCAGTGGAGCTAAAGGAATTAAAGGAGCAGCTTTAGGAACTCCTAGATAAGGGTTTCATTCGGCTTAGTGTGTCACCTTGGGGTGCACCGGTGTTGTTTGTAAAAAAGAATGATGGTTCTATGCGTATGTGTATTGATTATCGGCAGCTGAACCGGGCTACGGTGAAGAACTGGTATCCCTTGCCTCGTATAAATGACTTGTTTAATCAGTTGCAGGGTGCCAGGGTATTTTCCAAGAATGACTTGTGTTCTGGCTATCATCAGTTGAATATTCTGGGGCTAGACATTCTGAAGACTGCTTTCAGGACTAGATATTGTCATTATGAGTTTCTGGTTATGTCTTTTGGGCTGACCAATGCCCCAACACCCTTTATGCACTTGATCTACAGTGTATTCCGACCTTATCTGGATCCTTTTGTCATCGTGTTTATTGACGATATCTTGGTGTATTCCCAATCTCGGGAGGATCATGAGCAGCATTTGACAGTTTTGCTTCAGACCTTGAGGGAGAAGAAATTGTATGCAAAATGTTTGAAATGTGAGTTCTAGATTGATTCAGTAGCGTTCTTGGGGCACGTGGTGTCCAGTGAGGGTACTCAGGTTGACCCAAAGAAGATAGAGGTAGTACAGAGCTGGCCTAGATCGTCATCAGCTACCGAGATTCGCAATTTCCTTTGTTTGGCAGGGTACTATCGCCGTTTTGTAGAGGGATTTTCATCTATTGCACAACCTATGACCATACTGAACTAGAAGGGTGCTCAGTTCAGGTGGACTGAGGAAAGTGAGGAGAGCTTTCAGAAGCTTAAGTCAGCTTTGACCACAGCTCCGGTATTGGTTTTGCTTACGGGTGCAGGTTCCTATACAATTTACTATGATGCCTCGAGAGTTTTCCTTGGTGCAGTTTTGATGCAGGACGGTAGGGTGATTGCCTACGCATCCAGACAATTAAAGGTGCACGAGAAGAATTATCCAGTGCTTGATCTTGAGCTAGCAGCTATTGTTCACGCCTTAAAGATTTGGCATCAATATTTATATGGAGTGCATTGTGAGATTTTCAACGATCACTGTAGCTTACAGCATGTCCTTAAGCAGAAGGATCTAAATTTGCGACATAGGAGATGGTTGGAGCTTCTCAAGTATTATGACCTCACTATTATATATCATCTGGGGAAGGCCAATGTAGTTGTTGATGCCCTGAGTCACAGAGTAGAGAGTTTGGGGAGTCTAGCCTACCTTCCAGTAGCAAAGCGACAATTAGCACTTGATGGTCAAGCTTTAGCGGGTCAGTTGGTGAGATTGGATCTATCAGAGCCCCCGCGGGTATTGGCTTGTGTAGCCTCCAGGTTGTCTCTTTATGATCAGATTAGAGCACGCTAGTATGATGATCCACACTTGATCTTTCTTCAGGACAGGATCTGTCGCGGTGATGCCAGGGATGTGGTTATTGGTGATGATGGGGTAATGAGGATGCAGGGCTGGATTTGCATGCCCAATGTGGATGGACTTCGAGATTTGATTCTAGCCGAGGCCCATAGTTCACGATATTGCATCCATCTGTATGCCGCAAAGATGTATCAGGATCTGAGACAGTATTATTGGTGGAGGCAGTTGAAGAAGGATATTGTCGAGTTTGTATCTTGGTGTCTCAACTGTCAGCAGGTCAAGTATGAGCACCAGAGACCAGGTGGATTGCTTCAGAGATTAGATATTCCGGAGTGGAAGTGGATCTTCCACAGACTTCGAATAGGTTTGATGCTATATGGGTTATTATGGATCGGCTGATAAAGTCCGCGCACTTCCTTCCTGTCGGCACTACTTATTCTTCGGAGCGGCTAGCTGAGATTTATATCAGGGAAATTGTCCGATTGCATGGGGTTCCAGTTTCTATAATTTCTGACAGTGGTACTCAGTTTTGGAGGGCCGTGTAGAGGGAGTTAGGTACTCAAGTTGAGTTGAGCACAATGTTTCATCCTCAGACCGAAGGGCAGTCGGAGCGTACTATTCAAATCTTGGAGGATATGTTGCGTGCATGTGTCATTGATTTTGGGGGTTCATGGGACCTGTTTCTTCCACTCGCGGAGTTTGCATATAATAATAGTTATCAGTCGAGTATCCAAATGGCTCCATATGAGGCTTTATATGGTAGGAGGTGCAGATCTCTAGTTGGTTAGTTCGATCTCTGGTTGGTTGGTTCGAGCCTCGCAGTCTAGGCACAAGAGTTATGCGGACCGGAAGGTCCGAGATGTGTCTTTCATGGTTGGGGAGAAGGTGCTGCTGAAGGTGTCACCCATGAAGGGTGTTATGAAGTTCGGGAAAAGGGGAAAGATGAGTCCCCGGTTCATTGGGCCATTTGAGGTGCTTTAGAGGATTGGTGAGGTGGCTTATAGGCTTGCCATGCCTCCCAGCTTATCGAGTATTCATCCAATGTTCCATGTTTCGATGCTCTGGAAGTATGTTGCTGACCTGTCTCATGTTTTGGACTTCAGCACGGTTCAACTCAAGGGTGATATGTCATATGAGGTAGAGCCAGTGGCTATTTTGGGTCGTCAGGTCAGAAAGCTGAGGTCTAAGGATATAGCTTCAGTGAAGGTTCAGTGGAGAGGACAGCCGTTGGAGGATGCCACCTGGGAGACCGAGCGGGAGATGCGGTACGGATATCCTCACTTATTCGAGACTCTAGGTATGTTTCTAGACCCGTTCGAGGACGAACGTTTGTTTAAGAGAGGGAAGATGTAACGACTCGGCCAGTCATTTCGTGAGATTAGCCCAGATTCCCCCATTTCTGCTTTGTCATATGTTTCTTAGCCTATTTATGTTGTGTTGGGTCGAATGGTTTGGGTTCAGAGTGGTCGTGGTGAGAACAGAGACACTTAGTCTCTTAAATTAACTTAATAGTTGAAAAAGTCAACTGAGAGTTGGCTTATTTGTAAACGACCTCGGAATACAGATTTTATGGCTCGGATAGCTTCGTTAAGTGATTTGGGACTTAGGAGTGTGTTCGGAATGAAGTTTTGATGTCCGGTGTAGAATTAGGCTTGAATTGGCGAAAGTTAGTTTTTGGCGATTTCCGGTCGGCAGTGGAAAATAGGCTACCGGGTTCAGAATGGAATTCCGGAAGTTGGAACAAGTTCGTAATGTCATTTTGGATATGAGTGAAAATTTTCAGGTCAATCGGATGTGTTTTGTTTGGTTTCGGCATCATTGGCAAAATTTAGAAATTTTAAAGTTCATAAGCTTGAATTTGATGTAATTTTGGTGTTTTCGTGTTGTTTTTGGTGTTTCGAAGGCTCGACTAAGTTTGAATGATGCCATGGGTGTGTTGGTATGTTTGGTTGGGCACCGAGGGGCTCGGGATTGATTTTGGATGGTTGCCGGAGGTTTGAACTTGGGAAATTTGCAACAAATAGCTGCTGCTATGGCCGCACTTGCGGATGGGCAGCCGCAGGTGCGAAGGTCCGTGCGCAGGTACGAAAAGAGGCTACGCAGGATGAGTCTGCAGGTACGAAGAATTGGCCGCACCTGCGAAGCCGCAGGTGCAGAAAAGGGGTCGCAAGTGCGAGAAAGGGGCTGTTAGTGGGTTTTCGCAGGTGCGAGGAAAGGTCTGCAGGTGCAGATTAACTGGGTAGAACAGTATAAAAGAGTGACTCCGCGAAATTTTGGTTATTCTTCCATTGTTGTATGTGGGTGGATCTTATTTGAGAGCAAATTGAATAAAGAATTTGAGGTTCTTCAGTGGAGGTAAGTCCCCGGGTTATAAAACTCATTTCTATGTTATTTTGATTCGGATTAGGCTTGTAAATTTGAAGAATTAAAGTGGAAAAACGTTGGGGAAAATGGGGAGGGAGATTTGAAATTCTTTTGGTGATTTGAGTGGGCAATTATGGTCCGATTGTGGAGTTTTTGGTATTTGTAGAATCGTGGGAGGATGAGGATTCTAGTGATGTAAATTTTATTGTATTCTGAGACATGGGCCCGGGGCTCAGCTTTGGCTGAATTTCGTGAATTGTGTTAAAATTTATATCTTTCAATTGGGTTTTGTTCTGTTAGCGTGTATTGATGATGTTAATCTGATTTTTGTTAGGTTCGGAGCATTTGGGAGCCAATTCGAGGGGCAAGCGCATCGCAGAGTAGCTTTTGTGCTGTTTGAGATAAGTAACGATTGTAACTCTAAACCTGAGGGTATGACACCCCGTTATTGATATTGTGTTGATAAATGAGGTGACGCACATGCTAGGTGACGAGCGTGGGGGCGTGCACCGATAGGGATTGTGACTTGGTCTGTCCCGTAGCGACTATTAAGTCGCGTATTCGATTTGGAAACCTTACGACATCCTGTCTTTCAGAAGTTTATACTTATTTATGGGCTCTGAGCCATGTCTGGGGCCTTGTGCCGATCTTTTTAGACCATCGGGGGTATTTTCCATGTTGGGGCCTTGTGCCGATCTGTTTAGACCCTCAAGGGTATTTTCCAGGTTTGGGGCCTTGTGCCGACCTGTTTAAACCCTCAGGGGGTACTTTTACACTATTCTACCACTATCTTGTTAGTAAATTGTGAACTCAGTCATTGTTTCCTACTTGCTGTTATTTTTACTATTATCACACTTCTTGAAAAACTCTTAAAAGTGTTTTGGGCTGAGTCCCATATGTCGAGATAAATTGCCCAAGTGGCTTGTGAGGGTCACTGAGTCAGGCCGAGAGCCGAGTATGTGAGGATATTTATGGGACGGGTTGCACGCCGCAGCAATATAAATGTTATATATTAATGTGGGTCGGGCTGCACGCCGCATCAATATAGATTATATACATATTGGATCGGGCTGCACGCCGCAGCAGATATAGCGCTTGGGCTGAAGGAGCCCCTCCAGGAGTCTTTATTCCTCCCAGTGAGCGCAATCGACTATTATATGGATCGGGCTACAAGCCGCAGCAATATATGTTATAAATATGGATCGGGTTGCACGCCGCAACAATATAAATATATATGTGTATGTATAAATGTAGTGGAGCTGGCTGCCCGCCGCAGCAGTTGTGTGTGTTCATGGTACTTACTGAGTACGAGTGTTAGTGAGAGCATGAGATACTGATAGTGGAGGCACGAGTGATTGAGAGTCTTGCCCGAGAGGCTTTATTGTGAGCGATATTGTGCCCGAGGGGCTTATATTTTATGAAAATGATGTTTCTCTCTCTTCCTTACACTGAGTCTTTGATAACAAATGCTGGATAAAAATTTTCCTACGAGATTTTAAATAGAAACCGGAGTTTTTATGAGATATTCGGAATTGTAGATTTCTGACTTGATTTATTCATCTCCACTGTTATTCATTATATGGATTTACATGATTTAAATTGCTCGTCACTACACTCAAGTTTTTAGTTACATTGATTACTTACTGAGTTGGCGTACTCACGTTACTCCCTGCACCTATGTGTGGAGATCCGGGTACCGGACCATCTCGCTAGTTGATTTCCGGATGAGCTTGGAGTTGTCTAAGGATTGAGGTAGGTGCTCAGCGTCCCAAACTAACCTCCTTTCCTTCCCTCAGATTATAGTTTCTTTTGGTCTTTTGTACCTCAGACTTTGGTTGAAGCAAGACATTGTTGTACATTGTATTTTCAGTCTTAGATGCTCATGACAGTTGACTCCATGTTTTGGGGAAGTGTGTATTTAGGTTATCTCCTTCTGATATTTTTAAAACCTGTTGGATTTTTGGGGAAATTATGATATTTATATTGATAGTCTGAAATGGTTGGCTAGCCTAGTTCCATGATAGCCTAGTTCCGAAGAGATCCAACAGAGATAACCAACTTATCTATATAAAACTTAAACCGATAAATAAATATCGTAACCAAAACTGAACAAATGTTATAAAATCCCCAGAACCGGCAACGTAGAGTCATAAGCTCTACTGACATACACTAGAATTTCTTAATACAATTCTATTTTGAATGAACACAAACAGTAGCAAAGATAATATCCAAAGGTGACTCCGAGGCCTGCGAACGTCAAGAAGGTACTTGAAGTCTTCAGTTGGGCAGACACAACTCTCAAAATCAACATGATCAGAAATACCTGGATTTGCAAAAAAATGTGCAGAAGTGTAGCATGAGTACACCAAAGCAGTACCCCAGTATGTATCAAGAATAACCTTGGTGGAGTAGTGACGAGGTGAGTCAAGACACCCACTAGACAATAACTTGTGTAAGCATATAAATCTAAAGCTAACAGTAGAAAAAACATCAATACAAGGCTAACAACAAAATAGTGGAAACAATAAATAGCAACAAGAAATAAACAGGTCACGAAACATGAAAGCGATCAGAGCACATTTAAAAATATGAACGAAACCAATTAGGGGAAACCATTGATAATTCAAGTAATCAAGTCGTTCTAACGC
>ML305868.1:0-72765 GCA_005239505.1 Nicotiana paniculata | reverse complement strand
CTGAAGGAGAAGTTAATAAGCAAGGCGAAGCTGAGAAAGAACTTGAGAAAATCCCAGAGCCAGCAGTTGAGGTGGTAGTTGAAAAGGAAAAAGAACAGGTAACAGAAAAGAAAAGAGCACCAGCTCCATTCCCTCAAAGTCTAGCAAAATATCATAAGGATGAGCAGTATAAGAAATTCTTGGACATGCTAAAACAGATACAGGTAAATATCCCATTGATTGATGCATTGAAGGAAATGCCTGGCTATGCTAAAGTGATGAAGGACTTAATGTCCAAAAAATTTGACTTCCAAGACCTGGCTACTGTCACTCTTACCTAGACGTGTAGTGCAGTGGTGACACGTCCTATTGCTGAAAAGTTGGCTGACCCAGGGAGTTTTACAATTCCTTGTACTATTGGCAACTTCTCTTTCGCCAAATCCCTATGTGACTTGGGATGCAGCATTACTCTGATGCCACTGGCTATATATAAAAGATTGGGGATTGGTAGAGCCAGGCCTACTTCTATGCTGCTGCAACTCGCTGATAGGACGGTAAATAGACCGTCGGGTATTCTAGATGATGTGTTAGTACAAGTTGGGAAATTTGTATTCCCTGCTGACTTTGTGATCCTAGACTGCCGAGTAGATGAGGAAATTCCCATAATCTTGGGAAGGCCATTTTTGGCCACAGGCAGAGCACTCATCGATTGTGAGAATGGTGAGCTTAAGATGAGGCTCAACGATGAAGAAATCACATTCAACGCGCAGAAGTCTATGAGGCGACCAAGTGAGTTCGCTAACTGCTCTCTTATTGATGCCGTGAACGTGATACTGGAAGAAGATGACGTAGCCTTAACTGTTGGGGATCCTTTGGCTGCATGTTTGATGAACTTAGATGATATGAACGGTGAGGAATNCCCTCAGTTGAAGTACCACCCAAGCTAGAGTTGAAGCCTTTACCAGCGCACCTCAGGTATGCATTTCTTGGACCTAACTCTACATTACCGGTTATTATATCATCTGGGTTGTTATATGTGCAGGAACAACAACTATTACAGGTACTTTCTTAATGCAAGACTTCCATTGGCTGGACGATGGCAGACATCAAAGGGATGAGCCCAGCTTATTGCATGCATAAAATTCTCTTGGAAGAGGGGCACAAACCTTCTAGGGAACAGCAAAGACGGTTAAACCTCAATATGAAGGAAGTGGTAAAGAAAGAAGTGATAAAGTGGTTAGATGCGGGAATCATTTTCCCTATCTCCGACAGTAGCTGGGTTAGCCCAGTACAGTGTGTACCAAAGAAGGGGGGTATGGCAGTCGTAAGAAATAATAAAAACGAGTTGATATCTACTAGAACTGTTACGGGTTGGAGAATATGAATGGATTATAGAAAGCTAAACCTTGCAACCCGCAAAGACCATTTCCCACTTCCCTTCATTGATCAAATGCTCGACCGGTTAGCATGGAAATCTCATTTCTGTTTCCTTGACGGGTATTCGGGGTACAACCAGATTTTTATTGCCCTAGAGGATAGAGAAAAGACCTCTCTCACATGCCCATATGGGATATTTGCTTTCAGAAGAATGTCGTTTGGCCTCTGCAATGCACCTGCAACATTCCAACGGTGCATGATGGCCATTTTCACAGACATGGTGGAGGATATTATGGAGGTCTTCATGGACGATTTCTCAGTGGTGGGAAATTCGTTTGATGAATGCCTAGAAAATTTGAACCGTGTTCTAAAAAGGAGTATCGAAACGAACCTAGTGTTGAATTGGGAGAAGTTCCACTTCATGGTACAAGAGGGAATTGTCTTGGGACATTTGGTCTCAAGTAAAGGTATTCAAGTGGATAAAGCTAAGGTAGAAGTGATTGAAAAACTCCCTCCACCCACGTGAGTCAAAGCTATTCGTAGCTTCCTGGGACATGCTGGATTCTACCGCCAACTCATCCAAGATTTCTCCAAAAATGCCAACCCTCTCTGTAAGTTACTAGAAAAAGATAACCCATTTGTGTTTTCTGATGATATGGTAGCGTTTGAGAAGCTAAAGAAGCAGCTAGTCACTGCACCGATTATAGTTGCCCCCGACTGGGAGCAACCAGTTGAACTCATGTGTGACGCAAGTGATTATGCTGTAGGAGCCGTGTTGGGTCAGCGAAAAGATAAGGTAATGCACCCAATTTACTATGCAAGTAGGACATTGAGTGGAGCTCAGCTGAATTACACGGTAATAGAAAAAGAAATGTTGGCTGTAGTATTTGCATTTGACAAATTCAGGTCCTACCTGATCGGGTCAAAAGTGATCGTGTACACTAATCACGCAGCTATTAGATACTTGGTTGAGAAAAGGGAATCTAAGCCACGCCTAATTCGTTTGGTGCTGCTTTTGGAAGAATTTGACTTGGAAATTCGTGACCGTAAGGGAACGGAGAACCAAGTCGCTGACCATTTATCACGCCTCGAAGGTGATAAATAGGCACCTGAGGCTGAGGATATTCTGGAAACCTTTCCAGATGAGCAGCTGTTGGCCACAAATGTGAGAGAGATGCCATGATATGCAGACATTGCTAATTACCTGGCATGCGGTATTGACCCTTATGAGCTCTCCTCTGTACAAAAGAAAAGATTTATCGTGATAGCCGTAACTACTATTGGGATGAACCTTATTTTCTTAAAATTTGCATAGATAACATGATCCGGAGGTGCGTCCCCGAGATAGAACAATGTGCTATTTTGCATGCTTGTCACGCAGCTCCTTATGGAGGACATTTCGAAGGAGTTCGAACAGTAGCTAAAGTGTTGGAGGCCGGATTTTATTGGCCCACTGTGTTCATAGATGCCCATCAATGGGTGGAAGGCTACAATGAATGCCAAAGGATGGGGAACATATCCCGTCGTCATGAAATGCCAATGAATCCAATACAAGAGGTAGAAGTGTTCGATGTTTGGGGGATAGATTTCATGGGTCCTTTTGTCAGCTCATACGGCAATAAGTATATACTTGTTGCTGTAGATTACATGTCGAAATGGGTAGAAGCGGCAAAATTCCCCACCAATGATGCAAAAGTGGTGGTGGGGTTCTTAAAGAAGAATATATTCACCCGCTTTGGAACACCAAGGGCCATTATAAGTGATGGAGGCACGCATTTCTGCAATCATGTTTTCGAAAAGTTGCTGGCTAAATATGACGTACATCACAAGGTAGCAACCCCATATTACCCCCAAACTAGGGGGCAGGTTGAGGTATCAAACCGGGAAATAAAAAGTGTACTAACCAAAACTGTTAACGCCACAAGAACGGATTGGGCGAAGAAACTTGATGATTCCCTCTAGGCCTACAGAACCGCATTTAAAACACCAATCAGTATGTCTCCATACAAGTTGGTATTTGGTTAGGCCTTTCACCTACCTGTCGAACTAGAACATCGAGCCTTGTGGGCATTGAAGCAGCTGAATCTGGANCGAGCCTGGTGGGCATTGAAGCAGCTGAATCTGGATTTCGATACTGCTGGAGAAAATCGGATCACAGAATTACAAGAACTAGAAGAATTCAGAAGCCAGGCATTTGAAAGCACTAGGTTGTATAAGGAACTAATGAAGAGACTTCATGATAAAAATATTATGGACCAGGATTTCAAACCAGGAGACAAGGTATTATTGTATAATTCAAGATTAAAAATGATTCCGGGTAAGCTCAAGTCCCGATGGTCTGGCCCGTTTAAAGTGGTCAATGTATTTCCTTATGGTGCTGTGGAGATTACTGCTGAAAATGGGTCTAATACCTTCAAGGTCAATGGACAGAGATTAAAAAGACATGTTGGAATGACTGAAGCCAATATGCTGGCTATTGTGCACCTGGGTGAACCTAATACACCAGACAATCCTTAAATAGCTTTTATGTTGCGTCGTGCCGCGACGTTAACATGCGCTTCATAGGAGGCAACCTATTGATTTGTTGTAATCGTCGTGCCACGACATTAAATAAGGCGCTTGTTGGGAGGCAACCCAATGCGTAGTAAATCATAGAATAGCTAGAAGTATTTAGTATAATTATAGGTTCTAACGAGCTTGCAGGTGAACTCTGGTGAATGGAGGAGTGTATTAGTATGACGGAAGGTGGGAACATGGTTGGCGTTAAGAGCCAAACGCCTGGCTAACGCCAGGGTAAGGCTGGCGTTAAGAGCCAAACGCCTGGATAACGCCAGGGGGAGGCTGGCGTTAAGGGTGCAACGCCTGGGTAACGCCAGGGGTAGGTTGGCGTTATGGCTGAAATGCCTGGCTAACGCTAGGGCGCCCGGGCTTTCTGATTAAAATGCACGAATAACGCCAGGTAAGTTCACTTTTCCTATTTTCTTCGTCTCCCAACTCTCTCTCAAGCAATTTTCACTCCCAAGCACACACCTAAACACTGATTGTCTCTCATACCCACATCAAATCACATAGCTTGACACACTCATCTTCACTTCGTCTAAACACAACACCTTTAACACCCCATTATCACCCACTACACACACAAGATCTGCACAGATTATAAATTTGTGGTACACTTCATCTGGCTAACACACATCAATACGTGAGGTATGATTCTAGATCTATACTTTACTCACTCGAATTTGAGCTGGTACAAAGTGTATCCTTGATTTCAAGATGAAGTTTTTATGGGTTTATGAAGTTCTTGAAATATGTTGTATGATGTTATGCACCCCAAGCCCCTAGACCCTGTAGGAATGAGCTGAAATGCGGAAATTAAGTGGTATTATGGAACCTCAAATTGAAATGGGAACATGAGGCAGTCCCTCAAGTCCACAAGAGCTCCCATGGAAATGGTGCAAGCCAAGTGCTCGATGTAATGCCTCAATGGAAATACATGTCCCATATGGAGCCCGAGTCTCCGGGGAAATACACCACTAGCGCCATACATCTTGAATTCCATGAAATTTTAAACGAAAAGTGGCTCACAAGAAGCTAATAGGTAGTAATGTGTGTAAATTGTCATTAACTTGCTGAGGTGAATTCTTAGTAACCTTCGCAAAGTGCGAAAACAGATAGTATATACTTTGTGACACTAATTCATAACTGATAGATTGTGCAGGTAAAATAATGTTACCCAGAAGATCCACCGGCAAGGGAAAGGCCACATCTTCAGCCCCGCCGAAAACCAAATCAAAACCCCCACCAGCTCAGAAGAAAAGAAAAGGAGGAGATGCTACTTCTAGCATGACTGGTGAGGAAGCAGTAGCTGCTGTGGCTGCTATGAGGCAGCGACCCGTTGTCAAAGAGAATATGGTGTCAACAACATACCACCACACTCTAGGAAATGGTATGCTCGTTGCAAACCCAAGCATGTCCACCTGGAAGGAGCTATCAACGAGGGTCCTCTTAGAACTAAATTCCTAGCAATTTGGAGGAGCATCCATGAATTGGGTCTGGGATATGTGTTCAAACACCATGGCAACATCAACCTCAATTTAGTCCAGGAATTCTATGCAGGGTTTGACCCAAAGGACAAGAAAGAATTGGTTCCAATTCGTGGGCACTTGGTGGATTTTTCGGCCAAGGCCATATGTGAATTCTTAGGTGCACCAAATGTTCGGTGGAGCCTCTAGAGCAATTTATCCTCCATCCTAACTACAGAGAAGTGAGGCATACACTGTGTGGGGTTGATTCCAAGGCTGCCTGGATTCGGGATAGATCCACTAATCGCCATAAAAGGTTTCCCAAGAAGAAGATGAAGGCTGAAACACAAGTATTGCTGAAACTGATTAATGCACGGATACTACCGTGCACCCATGACACCTTAATCAGCCGAGAGAGGATTTGTGTGCTCTACTTCTTAATGACTGGGCAGCAAGTGAATGTGGGCCACCTGATTCGCTACCAAATGGGGTTGGTGCGTGCCAACAATAGAATTGATCGAATCCCTTTCCCGAATTTCCTGACTCAGTTCCTGCTCGATACTAACGTAGTGGTTGAGCCCGACTTTGACCACATTATTGATCAACAACTCACCCGGGAAACTGACATCACTGGCTTAAGACTAAAAGAAGAGTCTTCACTGACCAATGCTGAGCGTTATGCCAGGGATGATAGCTTCATGGCCCATCTCTATGGGATGATGGATTTGCAGTTGCGCTTAGGAGGTCGTCCGGCGTCGTTTAATGAAAGGGACGAGTTGGATCAGAGGTATCCGCTCAATGCTCATGCTCAGCAGATGATAGGAGCCGGTGAGGGGTACAGGCTCCCAGATGATTAAGATATAAACACACCTGATAATTCTGATGCAGAGCTAATGCGCTCGGATGAGGATGATAATGGGGAAGATGAGTTTGAAGAGGGATGTAGAGCGTCCGATGATGAAGACGCTGAGTGACCAGGAAGTATCTTGCACTTTGTTTTACTTTTTGCTTTGTATATATATGATGCACCGAGGACAGCGCATGAACTAAGTGTGGGGTGCTGTATATATATGTGGTGTGTGATTTGTGTTGCTTGTTTTTTTATTTCGTTCATGTTCAGTGAAATGTTTGTAGTTTGTTTGTTTTTAGCTTTTATGTTTTGTTTTATCATCTTAAATTTTTTTTTTTTTTAAATATGTGGACTCTTCCCGACGATGGATCTCTTAGACAGTTCTCTTGAGGGAAGTAAGTCTAAAGAAAATACCAAAAAGATTTTTGTTTAAGGTAGTCTAGTAACTCCCTCTTGGTTTTTCTTTGGACCACGGTTCTTTTCCAAGGGTTTTTAATGAAACCGGGTGTAGGTAGTTTTTAATTTTTACGAGTAGGAATCACATGGTTGAAGGTTTAATAGTAGCAATATCTCGAAACGTGTTAATGCCTTGAGAATAGTCAATACTTTGGTTGTGACGCTTAGGCTCAATTTTTGACTCTAGGATAAATACCAAATCATGGATTCTTAAATTTGCTTAACTGCTTTGACTGGAGTGTTGTGATAGACCCAATCCTGAGTGAGTTATGTGCCAAGTGTGTGTGAGATTTGTATGTTATTCTTTGCATTGCATTTGATGGCTAGAACTTGCCCCGTGTGTGTGCAAAGCGAAATAGTAGTGTTGTTCAGTCTTGGAAGTGATGTAGGCGTTTCTCTTTGTTGATCCAGCTATATATAGTTTACCACCTATTCATTCTGTATCGTAGTTAACCCCGTTGAGCCTATAATCATGTTTCTTTGGCAACCACATTACAAGCCATATCCTTTTTGTTTGAATCGATCATCTACTTGAACCTTGTCACCTCTCGTAAGCACTAGAAATGTTATGAAATATGGAAAAGTTAAAGTGTGGGGTGGTAGGTTGGCTTATTAGGGAAATAATTGAAATAAGGAGAAAGGTGCACTGTTTGAAAAAGTAAGAGTCACTTAGAAAAAAAAAAAGAGAAAAAGAAAAAAANTAAGCACAATTACATTAAGAGTCACCACTTGTCAAGGAATATATATATATATATATATATATATATATATATTCCTTGACAAGTGGTGACTCTTAATGTAATTGTGCTTAAGGAAGTATGGGGTAATAACATTGTTGTGAAGGTGGAATTTGGCTTAATATAAGTTTGGGGTTGAATGCTAAAGTATATGTATTAAAGTGCTTAGGGAGGTGTAGTCACTCTTATATCCAAATGTATCCTACCTGTCCCGCAGCCTACATTACAACGAAATAAAGTCCTACTTGATCCTAGACTGAATGAGCTCTATTAGTGGAGTAGTACACTACGGGCAAGCCTATGGTGCATCTTTTGTGGCATATGAATATTATTTTTGAGAGCGAGTGAATTCCTTATATCTTGAGTTCCTAAGTGCTCTTAAATTTTATTACGTGAGGAACTAGCTCTTTGATTTGGTGAGGGCACACGATTCATGAAGGAAATGTAATGTTGTTGACCTCTATGTTAGAGTAGTGAGTGGATTGTGAATAAAGCATGGTATTTGTGAGTCGATTATTGAGGCAAGGATGTCACACCTCGGTTCTTGAAGCGTTTTAAAAAATTCTTGGTATAACATGTTAAGGGATTTGCTTAATAAGTTGTGTACATGAGTGTAGTTTGATTGCTCGAGGACGAGCAAATGTTTAAGTGTGGGGTATTGATGTGAGGCTAGAATTCATAGTTTAACATGTTATATACCTTACATTTATGTGCTTAATGATAAAAATACACTTTTTATGGGCATAATGGAGTCTATTTCATGTGTAGGTGAATTGAAGATGGAAGTCGAGCTAAATGGACGCAAATACATCGAAAATACGCTCAAGAGGCAAGGAGGAGCGCACCGGGCTATATCCGCGCACCAAAGCCCAAACGCCTGACCCTGCCTGGCGTTAGCCAGGCGTTAGAGTCCAAACGCCTGCCTAAGCCTGGCGTTAGTCAGGCGTTAGGGTCCAAACGCCAGGCGCCTATTCCGGCTATATTCGAGTTTTTGAAGAGTTTAAGTGTTTCCTGGTTGGAATAGAAGTCTCCTACACATTTAGGGTTTATCCCAAACATATAAATAGACCCCAAAACACAACTTGAAGGGGGATTAGAAAAGAGGAAGCCATTAAAGTGAAGGAAAACCTGTGGATTACTACTCAGCAGAGCAAAAACACTGATTTTTATCTCCTTAGTTCATTACTCTGTAATTCAATTATGCACGTTATTTTAGATTTGATATTTATGAATATGAGTAGCTAATTTTCTTAATCTAGGGTTTTGGTGGAAACCGTTGGGGGACAAACTTATGGTGATATTAATATAGTTTGGTTGATTGTTCGTATCTACTTGTTCAACTACGTTCTTGTTGTATCTAATTGAATGGACATCAATTAGCTGTGCGTATTTAGTATGTATCTACTTGAAATAGAGTGCGATTTAGGTAATTGTTTGAACAAAACCACTCCCGGAGTATAGACGAAAGTCATAACCGAGGGTTTAGAAGTTGGATTAGAAATAACGATACTTCGGGTGCAATCTAAAGTGAGCTGTAATGCAATCTAGCTAGTGTAACTTGAGAGAGTGCGTCTAGTAAATTATCATAATTACTTGAGAGAGATTTATGGTAGATAGAGTGTTCATTATTGATAGAGACAACTAATCAAACTATAAGAAGTATCCGAGAAGGAAGTTCACCAAGGGGGGAAACCATAGCCTTAGACCTTTATTATAATTGTTTACATCATATTGGTAGTTAATCGTTAGTTTGTTAATTTTGTCAGTAGAAATAGTAAAACATCACCAATTGATATTCAAAAGTCTTGAGAAAATTGATGAAGTAAAAGTTTCGTATTCTGACGGCTTGATTGATACGTAAATTCCCTGTGGGATCGACTATGGGCGTAATACCCCGGATTATATTTGCAACGCCCGTTTAGTCTTTCTATAAGACATAGTTGAGCGTGATCACTATCTCACTTCTGATATTTGCAGTCTTGCCTGAAGGGAAGAACCTTGCCAGAAATTTTCTCGCCAAATCGCTCTATTTTGTAATGGAATTAGCTGGTTCTGCCTTTAGCCATCACTTTGCTTCTCCCAACAGAGAGAATGGGAAAAGCGTGAGCCTCACATAATCTGGTGTGACCCCGTTAGTGATATAAGTATCACTAATCTCCAAGAATTTCAGAAAGTGCTGCTGAGGATCCTCGTGTGGAAGACCCGTAAACTGCCCGTTTGCAAGAAGTAACTAGATCATGCTCTGTTTCAGCTCAAAGTTCCCAGTGATTCTGGGTTTCACGATGCTGGAGGTAACATTAGCAATACCGGGCATTGCTACCTCCTGAACGGTCATGTGTTGGTCTTCTGCCATGTTCACAGGAATTTGAATGAGGTCCTGAATATTGTCTGTATCCCTTGCTTCCCTCAACCTCCCGTGAAATGTTCTCTCAGGTTCGGGGTCAAAGTCGTCAAGTCTGTCCTGGCTTCTGAACCTACGCATTCAATAAACTTGTTCCTAAGATTAGAGTAACAATAAAGTAACGTTAGACTGGACAAAATAAACAATTAAAGCAAAAACTAGAAAGTAGTCTATATTCAAGTCCCCGGCAACGTCGCCAAAAACTTGTTGGTCCCAAACTCACACGCAAGTATACGTGGTCGTACAAGTAATATAATGATAAATTGAATGTCGAACCCACAGAGACTTGTGTAGACTACTCACTAATTCACTATAATTGTTATTTAATCAAGCCAAATTAAATCCAGGAATGTAACTATTTTATACTACGATTCTATGAAATAACTAATTATCAAGTAACGAAAGTATTGTTGTGTATTCAATAGAGACAAATATTCTAGGGTTGTGATCAATTCACCACTCGTATTTCATTCAAATTAACTCTCCCCTTCATATAATTCACTCATGGTTGCTAATTAATCGATAAATGCTCTCATAGCCTTCTCCCAAAGCACTACTCGCCTATTCTCAATAGATTAACGCCTATATTCCTATGAAATTAATCTATCAGAACTCACTAAGATTACGATATTTAATTAAGCACGGTGACTAGGTATATTCCTATCCTAACAACAAATCCGCTCCCTTGAAGGGTTAATATCGCGCTCTCTTCAATTCTTCTCTAATGTATACACGGCTTTCCCAAGCATAGCATAGATAGTATATAGAATCTAACTGCTGGCCAGACAATTAAGCAATTAAACACAGAATTGAAGAAACAACCATATATTGAGTGAATTAAAATCAAGGTTAAGCTAATGTCAAATAACAATATTCATGGCTAAATCACAACCCCAGAACAATGGGTGTTTAGCCACTCATGCTAAAATCAAACAATTGCATAAGTTTTGAATTAATTGTAAATACTAGAAAAAGATGAAGAAAACTTAGAATCCTTCGCTTCCTAATGATCCCATGTGTATATTTCCTCCAAAGTTGCGTCCAACCTTCAAAAATAAGCTTAGACTTGCTTTTATACGTGTTGGGTAGGTTTAGGGCTGAAATAACCGTCTCCCGGGAAATTTAGGAAAACTCTCGTCACCGACACGCTGGCTAGCACCGGGCACCCACCAGGGCGTTTCCCCATATTTAGGTAATGCCGACAGCGCCACAGGTGGTGCTGGGCGCTAGCTATGACTCCCAAATTCACAATTTTCTCGGTTTCGTTCGTTTTGGCTCTAATTTCGCGCGTTTCGCCCCTAATTGATCCGGAATCATTCCTAAACATAAAAACAATTCAAATTAATATAAATCATCACATTTAACATCTAAAACTCACGAAACAAAAGTAAAATATGAGGCGATACACATAGAAATCTATACACTTTAAGCTACACATCAATTCTCCAAGTCTTGAGCAAGAATTGATGAACAACTAGCTTAGGGATCCCCCCTCTCACTTTAGATCACTTTCCTCTCTCTAAAATATCATTTACAACAAACCAAAATAAACCCCAAGTCATTTTTATAAAAATGAGATCGGGTGAAAATTTTCAAAACATAAACTCTACGAAGCCATCAGACCGCAAAATAGGTATGCGGCCCACAAAGGGGACCGCATAAAGGGTCCAAAAAACTGGGCAGGGCTAGATAGCTTTGCAACATATTTGCGGTTCGTAGATCAGTTCTGCAGTCGCATAATGGATCTGCAGAACCTCTTTATGATATTTTCTCATGTTTGATATGCGATGGATTGTGCGCCACGCAAAATGGTTATGCCTCCGCATGATGGGCAGCATAATGGTCCACAAAATTAGCTCAAATTTTTGCTTCACTCCATGGCCGATATGCGGCGCACAAAGTGGTTCTACGGCCGCATGGTGGACCGCAGAAACACCATGGTCTGCAAAATGATTCCTTCAAATCCCTGACATACTTTACAACCCACAAAGTTCGTACCGTTGCGAGCGATGAATTTGTATAACCCTCAATCGCATTACTCTACCTCGGTGCCACGAAAACCCCAGATTTTGAGTAAAATTTTACATGCCCTTACAGAAATTAATGTCGAACTACCCAGACTCTCAGCCTTTCTGCTCAAGGCATCTGAAATCACATTCTCCTTGTACAGATTATAAAGGATAGTAATGCCATAATCTTTCAGTAACTGAAGCTACTTGCGCTGCCTCAATTTAAGATCCCTTTGCATAAACAAATTTTGTAAGATACAATGATCGGTGTAAGCCTCGCATGACACCCCATAAAGATAATTCCTGCAGATCTTAAGAGCATGAACTAGCGCGGTCCAAATCATGTACGGGGTAATTCTTCTCGTGGGGCTTCAGTTGACGTGAATCGTATGAAATTACTCGCCACTCCTGCATCAATACACAACCCAAGCCAACGCGTGAAGCGTCGCAATACCCGGTATACATCCCTGAACCGAACGACAACACTAACAGCGGTGGTATAGTCAGTGCAGTCTTGCGCTTCTGAAAGCTCGCCCCGCAATCATCGGATCATCTGAATGGAACACCCTTTCTGGGTCAATATGGTCAAAGGTGCTGCAATAGATGAGAATCCCTTCACAAACCGGCGATAATAACCTGCTAACCCCAAGAAACTCCAAATCTCGGTCACAATGGTGGGATGTGGCCAACTATAAACTGCCTCAATCTTCCTCGGGTGTACCTTAATACCTACACCTGATACAACATAACCCAAGAATTCCACATAATCTAACCAGAACTCGCACTTGGAGAACATAACATATAGCTTCTATTCCTGCAAGGCCTGAAGCACAATTCTCAAGTGTTTCTCGTGGTTCTCCATACTACGCGAGTAGATCAATATGTCATCAATGATGACAATGACAAATGAGTCAAGATATGGCGTGAACACACGGTTCATCAAATCCATAAATTTTGTCGGGGCATTAGTCAAGACACAGGACATCACTAGGAACTCATAGTGCCCATATATAGTTTGGAAAGCCGTCTTCGGCACATTCGACACATAAATCTTCAGCTGATGATACCCAGACCTCACGTCGATCTTAGAGAACACCATAACACCATGTAATTGATCAAATAAATCATTAATGCGTGTCAACGAGTACTTGTTCTTAATGATAACATTGTTCAACTTGCGGTAATAAATGCACATCCGCATACTCCCATCCTTCTTCTTCATAAACAGTATCGGTGGACCCCCAAGGTGACACACTTGGCCTGATGAACCCCTTTGCGAGCAACTCCGTACGATGTTCCTTCAGCTCCTTCAACTCGTTTGGAGCCATATGGTGCAATGGAATAGAGATAGGTTGGGTGCCTGGTGCCAAATCAATACTAAAATCAATATCATAATCTGGTGGCATCAAGATCTAAAGTAAATACATCGAAGAACCTGATGCACTAGAGGAACTGAATCAATCGTGTGAGTCTGCTCAGCAGTATCCCGAACTTAAGCTAGATAGGCCAAACAACGCTTCTTGACCATATATCAAGCATTCAAGAAAGAGATAACCAAGCTAGATGTACTGATAGATGAACCCTCCAGTTCAATCTAGGCAACTCTGGCATTGCCAAGGTAGCAGTCTTGGCACGAAAATCAAGAATGACATGGTACAGAGACAACAAGTCCATGCCCAAGATGACCTCAAAGTCGGCCATATGAAGCAACAGAAGATCCGTTGTGTTCTCACAACCACATAAGTTAAATACACAAGATCGGTAAACCCAATCTGCAGTAAGAGAATCACCTACTGGCGTGGACACATATATAGGAACACCTAAGGACTCATGAGAGACATCCAGATAAGGAGAAAATAGAAAAGACACATATGAATAGGTATCCCTTGGATAAAATAGTACTGAAGCATCTGTATCACATACATAAACGATACATGTGATCACGTTGTCTGATGCTACTGCATCTGGTCTAGCTAGGAAGGCATTTAACCTAGATGGAGTTCCACTTGGCTAGCCTCCACCTCTAAGGCGGCCCCTACCCACCTGCCATCCGCCACTGGCTGGCCGGGCAGGCGGTGATCATGGGTTGATGGCCCTATTGTACTACCTTGCCCTGAATCCTAGGGAAAAATCTCCTCTTATGACATGGTTCCCCACACTTATAGCAATCTCTCAGTGCAGAAGATGACTAACCCTGGATCTGGCCCTGGTAACCTGAATGCCCATTGAAAGAAACTTGAATAGTCGGTGGGCGGTAGCTACTCTCTTGTATGGAAATGAAGTAGGGCCGCTTCCACTATAGGTCATGATGGCACCCAACGTCATTGTTAGGCAAGCCAATGGTGAACTATCCATTTAATTTTTTTTTTTTTTATATTCATGAATTTTATTTAACAAAGAAACCAAAATTATTAACCATGGTGATGTGACACATGAAATAAAACATACGATTTAAATGGTGATATTAATAGATAAGATCATAAATATCTACTAGTAACTCCCAAAACCCGATGTCACAAGTGCACGAGCATCTAGTAGAATAATAAAAAAAAGCCTACAAATATTGTCTGAAGCAAAAAAGATAGAAAATAATATATACAACAAGAGGAGACTCCGGTGTTGCAGAACAAAGCATGGAAAGCAACTCACCACTAGGCCTCCGGGTAATGCAGATGCGCGCCTGGATGAACACCAGATGTACCTAGCTCAAAACCTGCACAATTTGTACAGAAATGCAGCGTGAGTACTTAAATAATACGTACCCAGTAAGTATCTAGTCTAACCTCGAAGAAATAGTGACAAGGGGCCGACAACGACACTTAGTAGTGGTCAATATATATATAAAGTGCAAGAACTGAAAATAGGCATAAGATACAACAGTAACAATGGAATAATAAGCAATAAATAAGTGATTCTTTAACAAAAATTACAAGTTAAAAGTCCTAAAATATCACATGCCAATTTCAACAATGAAGAGTCAGCAAGTAAATATAATTTCTCTAGTCATGAAGGAATATCGAGTATAATCAGGCTCCTAACAACATCACGCATGATTTATGCCGAGGCCGTACGACCTAATCTATAACAATCATGTACATACACTACCGAGGTCGTAAGACCCGATACATGAATGCATCTCATTATATATAAACATTGCCGAGGCATTCATCTAGATCCACGGGAATAGAGAAACTCTTCGGACTATGGAACATATGTTTACAACCCTAAGATAAGCCCATAAGGAAACATAAACTTTCTCTCAATAAGTAAACATTCTGTCAAAACATTAAGTAATGAAGCTCAGTCTAACATGATGTCTAATCACTTTTCACTTATTAAATGAAAGTAATTAAATTAATAAGTTAAATAGTACAAGTATGGCATAATAAAGTCTTATGTCTACCCGAACATAACATGATTTTACCTACATACGAACTCACGTCGCTGCGTGCGTACGTAGCACCCACAAATTATTAGCAAATAAGAATTTAAAAACCTATGGGGTTAATTCCCTCATACAAGGTTAGGCAGGAGACTTACCTCATTTTCAAGTCCTCTTCCCGGTCCACAAATCACACTAATTTCCTCAAATTGGTGTTGCGCAACCCGAAACTAGCCAAAGGTTATACAAACTAATTAATATATGCTCAAACGTTCATAATTTAACTATTCGACTAATTACCCAACCCAATTCGAATGATTCCTAAAATTCACCTCGGTCCACGAACCCGGATTACGAAAATTTTCGTAAATAAATATTACCCATAACCTCACGAGCACAAATATATAATTTATACTAAATTCCATAATCATTTTCGTTGTCTGATTACTAAAATCTAGGTTTTTCAACAAAATCCTAAAATTCCAAAAATTTACATGTTAAAATGTACCATAATCTATGTATTAAACTCACATTGGTAGGAATTACTTACCTTATAATTCTAAATGAAATAATCCCTTCCAAGAGCTCCAAAATTGGCCAAAGGAAATGAAAATGAGAGAAAATGGCCTAAGTCCCGTTTTTAATCAAGTTGCTGCCTAGTGAACCCTTCTTCACGATCACGGAAGGAGGCTCATGATCGTGAAGGTTGTAACGACCTGGCCGGTCGTTTTGTGTATTGTTGCCCTGTTCCACTATTTATTGCTTCGTCTATGTTAAAGTATGTTTATGTGATTTGTTGAGGTGGTTGGTTTGGTTTCGTGTGAGTTTCAGAGTGAATTGGGCACCTAGTTCCAAAGTTGGAAGATTAAGTTGAAAGATTTCACGGAGGTTGAATTTTATGTAGATGACTCCGGAATGGAGTTTTGATGGTTCCGATAGCTTCGTATGGTGATTTTGGACTCAGGCGTATATCTAGATAATTATTTGGAGGTTCGTAGGTCGTTTTGGCTTGAATTGGCGAAAGTTGGAAAGTTGAAGGTCTGGAGGGTTGAGAAGTTTGACCGAAAGTTGAATTTATTGATATCGGGTCCATATATTGGTTCTGGGAGTTTGAATAGGTCTGTTGCACCATTTAAGACTTGCGTACAAAATTTGAGGCCAATCAGTGTTGGCTTGGTACGATTCGGCGATAGCTTTTGAAGCGGAATGTTCATGGATTCAGTAGGTTTGAATTGGGGTGTGATTTGTAGAATTTATATAGTTTGGTGTGATTTTAGACCTCGAGTATATTCGTTATATGTTTTAGAACTTGATGATATATTCGTACGGGCCCCCGGATATGATTCGGAATGATTTTGGGTCCATTTAGACTTGGGAGAAATTGCTGAAGAATAGTTGATTTTGTAGTATCATCGCACCTGCGGTGGGCTCGGCCGCAGGTGCGGCGAGGAATTACAGAAGCGAGGAGAATAGCCATTGGGAAGGTCACAGGTGCGGATATCTGGGCACATGTGCGCACCCGTATAACCGAGGAACTGACCACATAAGCTAACTTTGAGCGAACAGTGAAGGACCGCAGGTGTGTTCAGCTTCCATAGAAGCGAATGTGCAGAAGCGCCCTTTGGTCCGCAGAAGCGAGAGCGCAGGTGCGCGTTGTGGACCGCATAAGAAAAATTTGTTGGGCTTGAGTTAGATCCGTATCTGCTATGTTTCTTCCGCAGATGCAGAGTTCATATGCGAATAAGTGTCCGCAAAATAGGAATACCTGTGAATAAAAGGGTTAGAGTCAATTGTTTATTTACTTTTTCACACTTTGAGTTAAAGAGCTAGGTTCTGGACGATCTTGGAGGGGATTTTAAAGGATTGGATCGGGATAAGTAATTTTGACTCGAATTTGCCTGTTATTCATGAATCCATCATTATTTTTATCATTTAATTAGTGTTTTGAATTAAAAAAATTAGGGATTTTTGTGAAGACATCCTAAACTATAAATTGAGGATTTGAAGGTCGATTTGAGGTCAGAATTGGATAATTTTAGTATGGTTGGACTCGTTATTTAATGGGTGTACATATTTTTTAAGTTTGTTTAGGTTCCGAGGTTTGAGACCGAAAAGGCTTACTAGTGGGTTGATATAGCTTGTTTGAGGTAAGTACTTGCCTAACTTTATATGCGGGGGAACTACCCCTTAGGATTTGGGTTGATTTTTCTATTTGTGTTTTGTGAAAGGCGTTTATGTTAGGTGACGAGTGGGTACATCGGATATATGTGGTACTTGACTGGTTTAGGCTATTTAGACTCTTTTCATGCCTTTATTTAAATTGTCATAACATGTTATATCTTTCATTGTTAGTCTACCCTTACATGTGTTAATCTATCCTTACATGCTTTATTTTACATTGTTAACGCTTGCTCTATCTCTTACTTGTTATTCCGAATGAGCTTGTTGACAAAAGATAGAGGTTTAAAGTATGGTTTCTTATTAAAATAGTATGCCTTTCAGTCGTATTCTAAATGAAAACTAGTATACCAATTGGGTGAGGAAAAATCGGTACGCACAATACTCCTAGTCGTTCCTGCTTGTACTTAATGACTTAATTGAATATGTCTCGTTGATGATAATCTATAAAGAGTAATTCAAGGATAATTGGTGTACTGCTTGTTGTGACTTTGATGTGTGCCTCTATTGTTGGTCCTTTGTGCTTAAAGTCCCATTATTAACGCACTTGAGGTATATGATTTCTGGAATGTTCTATATGTTGGCATTTGGTGGTGATCCTTGAAATTAAATGAAGTGAAAATATGGAATATAGAAAAAACGTGGCCATCGTGCCTCGAATAATTACACTTGTGAAAGGCCTAGAGAGCCCAGGAAATATTGTTATTGTAAGAGGATGAAAATGCGAATAAAAGATTTGAACAATGTGAAATAGTCTAAGATGAATAAATTACTATATATATATATATATATATATATATATATATGTGTGTGTGTGTGTGTGTGTGTGTGTGCGAGAGAGAGAGAGAGAGAGAGTGTGTGTGTGTGTTACCTTTGGTGCAAATCCATATAAAAACATTCTTCTTCGGAGATCGATAGTCACCCGAGGAAGGGTAGGTTGAAATAACCTAACCTCGAAACTACATGTGTTGGTGTAGGGTGCATTTTGGAAATTATTCCCCTTAATAGGGATAAGACTGGTGTGATGAAATTATTCCCCTTTATTGGGATGAGATTGTTTGTAAATGTGGATACGTCAAACCACACGGCACTATGGTGAGACGGCTTAGCTGAACGGGCCGTGATCGGACGCCATGCTGCACACATGGTGGTAATTCGTGTTGGAAATGGTGATACAAATGTGATTGTGGTTACACCTTCAAATAAGGTGGCTTAGCCGATCGGGCCGAGATCGGACTCTGTACCAAGAGTACAGTGGCATTGTGAACAGTGATATCGTGACTTGCGGTATTATCAGTAATAAAGATCTCCCCAAACTAAAAATATTTAACACTTTCATATTTTGGAAAAAATTAATATGTTTCAATTGCACATTTGGATATAACTGATTGTAATTTTTTGTTTCTATGGGTTCTTGTATGGTTATTCTATTATGAAAGATGATTTTTAGCTTTACATACTATTACTATTCGACAGTACTAACGTCCCTTTTTTTCCGGGGGCGCTGTATCTTTAATGGATGCAGGTGTTTCTACAGTAGGCGACAGCGATCTGCGATAGCGATATGTTCCTTCCAGCTAACTTGGCGATCCCCACTTCATTTTGGGGTCCTGTGTCATTGGATTATCGTGTACTTTTCATTTAGGTATAGCCGGGGCCTTGTTGCCGGCATTTCCTTATCTCTCTTCAGTTGTATTTAGAGGCTCCGTAGACAGGTTGTGGGTGGTGTCGAGTATTGAAATTGGATTCGAAAATGTTGGTATTTGGAAAATATGTTTTCTTCAAATCTAATAATTGTAATAACCTGGTTAGTATGGCTGAAACTGCTAATGGAAACAAAAATGAAAGTTGTTAATGTTATATTCACAAAGTATGATTACTGGAGTTCACATCCTCTTTATTCACAAATTAGTTGGGTAGAATAAGACCTATCAGGCTTGCTCAGTCGGGTTTAATCGGTTGAGCGCCGGTCGCGCCCCTCGGTTTTGGGGCATGACACCCTTCTAGAGGCACGAGAGGCTGGTGTCGGGGCAGAGGTCGAGGAGGGGCACATGGTGCAGCTAGCACACATGCCCGAATAGCGACTAATACCAATAGCATCAGTTGCGGGATAGGCACTCGAGGCGTCTGTTTCACCCCTGCACTTTAGGATAACCTATCACAGTTCTTGAGCATCTTCGGTTGACGAGCGCAGAACCGGTGTATAAAATGTAGGCTCGCTAGCCAAAGATAGTATAGTTATTAAATCGTCTCCATAGGGATTGCTTTAACTAATGTTCAAATAAATCTTCAGGTTAACACTATTCAGGAAAATAAACCTTTGATTTTGAGTTATTAATGAACAAAGAGTAAAAACTAAGGTTTTCAATTGTGAATGAATAACTAAAATTAAGTGAGTAAGTAGCAAAGATTGGATATCAAGATGAGAAATAAGGGTTTTGACAAGATATATGATCAACTATTATTAGGGGCAACTCTGTGTTATGTTCACTCTTCACTTATGTTGACTATTTCAATTTCAATAGATGATTAGGCTATCTTAAGGATTCAAATCTTCTTCCGAATGAATTAGAGTTATCTAAACAACCTAATGATATGTGCTGTGAAAATATGCAAGAATATGTTGAATGAATGATCTTACGAAAAATGTTTCTCGACTATTCTTCTAAATTGGGTCAATTGATAACTCTACAAGCTCTTTCGATTACCTATGAGAGTTGTGAAATCAACCAAACAAGATAACACAGTGCGAATTGCAACAACTATTCTCTTTCAAATAACGTAAAACCAACATTAATCTAGCAATTCAATTAGCAACGCATTCAACGAATTCAGGAAACTAACAGAAAGCAAACCCAAAACAATAGTCAAATCACAATATTCGTCAATAACACTAAGAAATATTACTCCATAGTTTAGAAGTTGTTCATCACAAGATTATTAAGAGAACAAGAAAGCGTTAAAATCCCCAAAATCAAACAAACTTGTGTATTGAATGAATTGGATGAATTATTAAGAGTCTATGTTGTTTCCTTGTCTTCTTCTCTCCAAAAACTTCTCCAAAATTCGAGATACCTAGTTTTGAGACGAGCTAGGCTTCTTATAGGTCAAAAGACTGCTCTATTTTTACAAAAATCGGCCTGACTAGAATTCTCTGAGAGACGTGCGCCGCCGCGCACCTAGGAGTGTGACCGCACTTATGGTCGTGCAGCTCTGGCATACTTCTGCAGCACTCGCGCACTCAGGTGTGCGTTTGGGGTTGCTCGTTGCAGACGTGCACGAGAATTTCTTCTTGCTCAACTTTTTTTCCTCCCACTTAGTGCACTATTCATCTATTGATCCCCTCTGCACCACCTGCACTGAAAGGCAACATCATAGACCTAAATTAGATTAAATCTCTATCAAATTAAAGACACAAATCGGGCATAAATATTGAGAAATTTTAATCTCATCGAACACCCACACACTTAGATTTTGCTCGTCCCGAGAAAAATATAAAACTAAATTTCTCCTAACAGTACAACCACCTTACAAAAGTGGCCGGTCAAAATCAACTCGATACCATCCTAGGGTCACATTTAACCTCAACCCCGGTCATGACCTTCCACTAGTGTTGTGGTCAAATTGGCGCCAAATCCTCGATACACCTCACAAGAAAAAGACAATGCCCCTTCACACAGGAATTGCAAATAATAGCCTTAGGAGATACACAACAATCACTCGCCCTGACAAAGAAGTGAATCATGCTTTCAATAGTACCATAAGCTTGGCTATCGTGTAAAATCTCCAGTAATGTAGGAACAATCTCATCTAGATCTATAGGACTTTTCATTTGGTTGTAATACAGACTATGGGACGAGTTGGGTATAATTTGTATGACTATCTACACTTCCTTAAGCACTTTAATACCTACAACACTATGTGACTAATACCTTTTTCAATTACAATTGCTACCAAACTTCCAATTCAGAATAAGACTCGGTTCTCATTTCTTTAAGCACAACATACAAGGACTTTACATCAACAGGGAAATGTATATTTTTTTTCCTTACTCAAGGTGAGCATATCTCTTCTTTTTTTTTTCTGTTGTTTTACTCATTTCACAATCCACTACTCTCGTACATCACATATGTTGATGATGTTGCACTTTTTTCTACTTATCATTGGTTCAACTCAAAACCAACCCCCACACTTATGTCTCTTCATCTTTTAGCATCACATACAATGCATTCAAGTGCTTAGGGATGGCTACAGGCTCAGGTTGTAATGTGGTTGCCAAAGAAAGAGGGAATTAGGCTCAACTGGGCTAACTAATGATAACTTATCAGTTCTCAAGAGGATTCAAAACAATCAAAGAAAAAGGCTATTAAAGAAAGCGTATGGTCATCTCCAAACTCAACTGTTACCTATGTTTTCGCCTTGAGCCAAAACCAAGCTAAGTTTTAGACCCTGTCAGGCATGATCACTAGGAAAAAATTTGCCTCACCACACGTAACATTTTGGATAGACACTCAATTCAGACAGCAGTCACCAAGGTCTCTCTAACTTACAAGGGCACGATCATGCATCCCACTAGTCCGGCACAATCAACTTTGCCAACCACAAGCAACTTTTCAAAAAACTTATCTAAACACAAAAAAAAAATAGACTATAAAAAGTGTCTGGTTCAAAATATTACAACCATGGTAAAGAACCAAACAAGTAACCCATGGAAGTACAAGTGAAGAAGTTATCCTAAAAAAACTAAGAAAGTATTTTTGGAATTTTTGGTTTTGTGGTTTTTTTCAATAGGAAAGAAAATTAAACAACGCTATTTACAATACCCTCACCCCCACATTTAACTAGTGGCATGTCCCTATGTCACAAAAGTAAAATGCAAAGGTGAAAGAAAACTCATCTGATTGGGTCAATCTGTGTCGGAGACAGTGCCAGGGTCCAGGTGACAAGCCTGGCCAAGTGCACGGAGTCATGACATGATCTTCTTCTCGGACTTGGAAGTCTGTCTAGCAAGTGAGTCCACTCGAATTCCCAAATCAGTGACAGAAGTGCGCATCGCCACCATCTCCTAATCCAAGGCAACCATTCTAGTTTCCCATACACCACCGGAAGGTTCTCCAACACCATGCTCATTCAGGGTAGTAGAATCAACATTCTCTCCGTGCACCTCCCTTTACTCTACGGGCGCATCGGAATCCTCGCTCTCAATCTCAGTAGCCACAACAAGTTCCTTCCCAATGACAAATTTATCAGCCCAAAATTTCTCTTCTTGCTTGACCTTTCCATACGTACACTTGTATTCACGTATCCGTGCCTCACGACACAACCGAGTGACTAACGATGAGAAAAAGAACCCATAGCTCTATACTGAACATCGAATTTCATCTTGTCTTGAATGACCTTTGCCATATCAAAGTCGTGGCCAATGAAAAAGCACCAAATCAGAGCAGCCCTAGACCATTCACCTCAGTTGTGTTACTGGAAGGCATCAGGCGGTTTTTAATGATGTATATCCAACACTTCCCCTCAAAGGTGAGTACAACAAAGTGAAAATTTTGGCCCCGGAGTAACCACACCACCTTCTTCCCGAGCACACAAATGGTCTCAAAGAACATGGCCCACAATTATGATTCCTTGTTGTGCACCAAAAAGTAGTTGGTTGTATCAAGATGTTCCACGTACGCCGACAGTTCATAGGCTCTTTGGCTAGACTCCATGGAAAAGTCCACCATTTTCTTTTGGATTGTACACACATAGTCCTCATGTTCCTTGCAATTCGCGTAGAGTTCCCTAACAACCGTTAAATTTTCCTCATCAGGTTCTTCAATGAACACCCCTATTCCTCGTCGGACCAATTTCCCATGAACTCTATAACACTCATTGAGGAGAGTCCCAATGTGGATTCCGTTTCAAATATTGGCTTTTTGCCCACCTTGCTATTAAACCGTTCTTGGGCCTCCAATGAGACGAACTTATTTTGATCATATGGACAAGAGAATGTAGAAGCTCGTGACCTGGATGTGCCAATATCTTTAGCTCTGGACGTGCCTGGTTTCCTACCGGTGGAGACACTTGGGGTTTTTCTTTTCTTGGAAGTGTCTATTTGCACCTGAAACAACCCGAAAAATATTAACAATTAGACCACTCTTCGGACCAAGAAGGAGTACTCAGACTTCACCCGCATAGTGGTAACGAAGATACACCCTCCTAGCCATGGAAAGGATCCATCCCATAATCATTAGAGTATACCCCCATTATCAGTTCACCAAAATTAATTATCGGGTGAGCAACAAATTCTATAATACATCGCTCAACCTCATTGTGGAATTTACACAAACACCTAACATGAAAAGCTACTCTTAATCCATACAAATCAATTTTATCCCTAGGTGAATTACATACACAACAAGTCAACTACCTAGCAGCCATACTCTCAACACCCATGGTGAAACCCACTCTTTAACCGCACAAGAAAAAAGAAAAAGAAACAAAAAAAAAGAACAACAAAAGAAAAAGAAAAAAAAAGGAAAACATGGAAATAGGAAGCTACATACCTGAGGAGTCAATTGATGGAAGCACATTTGAGGAGGGGGAAAGAGAAAATAAGGGAGTAGGGTAGTGTGTGTTTAGCAGCAGAGAGAGAGAGGGGGTTGGGGACGGTTTAGAGTTTGGGTTGGTGAGAGAGGAGAGAAAAGGGGAAATGATTAGAAGGGGGCAAAAATTTCGGGTGTTATACAAAAAAAAGGGTCGGGTACTTACCTGTGCGCGGTCGGGTGCGCGGTCGGGTGCGCGGTCAGATCCACTCGTGCGTGGCCGTGCACAGATGCTTGGGTCATGTTACACATGCACAACTTGATTCATGGTCAACCATATTCATTCGCTGCCGCACCCTCCAGGCTTGTCGACGTCATATTCTGCGCAATCAAATGCATGGTACACCCCTCCAAGTGTGCGGTCACGCACCTATACACGCACAAAGTTCCTTTTCAAAGCCTCAATTCTGACCTTCCTCAATATATACCTTCCTACAATGACCAAATCATAATATACACTTACATTTACCTAGTCTACACTACAACAAAAACAAAAGAGAAAAATCAACCTAGTAGAAGAGTTAGAGGTAGTTTTGAGTTATAGTGTCATGTTGACTCAACCTGGCATCCTCAACTGATTATGATGCTCATGGATTTCTGATCAAATCCTCCGGCAAGATATGGTCTTTACATTTACCTATTCACTTTTAAGCTCTCCGTTCCTTCCATGTTCTGGACCTCAATCACCCCATATGGTGATACATGTTTCACCACATACGGTCTCGTCCATCCAGACTTAAATTTTTCGGGGACCAATGTGAGTCTACTATTGTATAGCAAGACATTTTCCCCTTCATGAAAATCTTTCGATTTAATCAAGCGGTCATGCTATTTCTTTGTCTTTTTGCGCATTCTCATACGCGTCCAATATGAATTCGTACAACTTATTCACATGTGACATTTTGTGCTCACCTGCAAGACTAAGATCAAGATTAAGCAATTTAATTGCCCAATAAGCCTTATGCTCTATCTCCACGGGTAAGTGACATGACTTTCCATATACCAACTTGAAGGGTGAAGTCCTTATGGTTGTTTTGAACGTTGTTTTATGCGCCCATAGAGTTTCATCTAACTTTACTTATCCATCTTTTCTGGAAGCACTAACTATTTTTTCTTGAATTCTTTTGAGTTCAGGGGAAGCTACTTTCTTGCCCACTACTTTGTGCATGATATGGGGTTCCTGTTTTATGAGTTACCCCGTATTTAGACAGCAGTGTGGAAAACATTTTATTCACAAAATGTGACCCGTTGTCACTGATGATGACTCGGGGAGTTCCAAAATGGGTGAAAATATTCTTCCAAAGAAATTCACATACTACTCAAGCATCGTTTGTCCTAGTGGGGATTGCCTAGACCCACTTGAAGACGTAGTCAATGGCCACTACGATATACTCATAGTAATGGGACGATAAGAAGGGACCTATGAAGTCAATGCCCCTGATATCAAATATTCACATATCAAAGTGGAATTCACGGGCATCTTGTCCCTCTTACTAATTTTACCTTTCCATTGGCACCTATAACATGTAGATGCGTAGGATCTAACGTCCTTGTACTAGGACGACTAGTAAAAACCGACTTCTATGACCTTCGTTATTGTCCTATTTCCTCCATAGTGTCCTCCAGCTGCTCTATCATGACAATGGGACAATATACTTTTCATTTCCCCTTTTTGTATGCATCTCCGAATCATGCCATCTGCACAAAATTTAAGCAAAAATGGGTCATTCCAGAAGAAGCTTTTTACCTTGCTTTGCAGCTTCCTCTTCTAGTCGGACTCATTTGATAGCCATCCAGTAGCCAAAAAGTTTCCTATGACAGCATACCATGGCGATCTATCAGAGTCCGCTGCAATGGAAAAATTCTACTCAACTAAGAACTATTCCCAAATGTCCACTGATTTAATAAGTGGTTTCTACAATCGTGATAGGTGGTCAGCCACTTCATTTTCCGTGCCCTTCCCATATTTGATTGCAAGATCAAACTCTTGCAGCAACAATACCCACCACATCAGACGCGGTTTTGACTCTTTCTTGCTCAGCAGATATTTTTTCAGTACCGAGTGATCATTATGTACTATCACCTTGCTTCCTATTAGATAGAATCTTAACTTGTCAAAAGAGAAGACCACTGCAAAGAAATCCTTCTCCTTGGTAGCATAGTTCACCTGAGCATCATGCAAAGACCGGCTTGCATATTAACTGGGTCTGAATATTTTATCTCTTCTCTATCCCAACACTACTCCCACTGCCACATCACTGCATTGCACATGATCTCAAAGGTTTCGCTCCAGTTAGGAGTCTATAAGGGCACTCACTTGCTTTTCCTTGATCAACTCGAATGCTCTGAGGCACGCTACATCAAGCACAAACTCACATTCTTGGCAAGCAATGCTGTTAAGGGCTTGGTGATGCTAGAGAAATTTTTGATGAACCTTCTATAAAGCCTCCCATGCCCTAAAAAGCTTCTGATGCTCTTCACTGAAGTTGGTGGTGGGAGCTTAGTGATCACATCAACCTTAGCTCTGTCTACCTTGATACGTACATATGTGACTTTGTGGCCCAAGACTATCCCCTCATCAACCATGAAGTGATACTTTTCCCAGTTGAGTACTAGGTGAGTGTCTTCACATCATTTCAGTAAAAGTTCAAGATTACTCAAACAATCCTTGAAGTCATCCCCAAAGGGAGTAAAGTCATCCATGAACACCTCCAGACACTTCACATTTAAATCTAAAAAGATTGACATCATTCACCTCTGAAAAGTAGTTGGTGCATTGTAAAGTCTGAAAGTCATTCTCTGGTATGCAAAGATTCCGAAAGGGTAGGTAAATGTGGTTTTCTCAAGATCTTCAGGAGCAATGGGTATTTGATTGTACCATGAATATCCATCTAAAAGTTGTAACATCCACACCCTGCCACTTTCTCCAATATTTGATCAATGAAAGAAAGAGGGAAGTGATATTTCCTCGTTGCATTGTTCAGCCTTCGACAGACTATGCACATCCTCCAACTAGTGACAGTTCTGGTAGGAATTAGCTCGTTGCCCCTCATTTTCTGTTGGCTGTCGGAGATGGAAAATTTTATATCTGCATCCAGTAGTTTGAGTATTTCTTTCTGTACCAGCTCGTCTAGGTTTTATTCAATTTACGTTGGGGATGCACTACCGATTTGCTCCCTTCTTCCAACAAGATCTTGTGCATGCAGATTATGGGGATGATTCCCTAAATATCGGTTATGCTCCAACCGATTGATTTTTTATGGTTCCATAGTAACTCCACTTTCATGTGTTTCTGTTCACCTGTCAAATCAGCAGAAACAATCACAAAAAAATTGTTAGTCTCCAAAAAGCATATTTTAAATGTGTTGGGAGTTCTTTCAATTGTAGCTTTGGCTTGATCTTTTCTTTCTCAAAATCCTCTTCGTCTACCAATTGGTTTTCATCTTCCAGTGCCTCAGCTTCCTTATTGATTTTAGGGTCTTCATCCTCTACTGCACTCGATTGACTAATGCATCTTTCCAATGCATCACCTACCAGTTTGTGTTGTTCAACTAACTCTCCTACCACAATTAGTTTGAAACAAGCATAGACAGATGTCGTTTCCCACTCGTAGCATGAGTTGACCCTCATATATGTCAAGAATATCCCGGCCAGTGCAAAGGAATGGTCTCCCCAAGATTATAGGTTACTCCTTATTCACTTCCATGTCTACTACAATGAAATCTACTGGGAAGACAAACTTGTCCAGCCACACCACAATGTCATTGATTATGCCATATAGTATGATTGTGGTCTGATTAGCCAGTTGCAAAGATACTGGCACATATTTGATCACAACTGGTTCTCCTTCCAATTTCTTGAACACTGATAATGACATCAAGTTAATGGATGCACTTCAGTCGCACAAATCCTTGTCAAAATTTTTACTTCCCAACGAGCAGGGTATAGTGAAGATACCAGGATCCCCATATTTTTGAGGAATTTTATTTTGTAGGATGGCACTGCATTGTGCATTGAGTTTGACCACTTTTGTTTCCTCGAGCTTCTTTTTACTTCACATGATTTCCTTTCGGAATTTGGCATAGACAGGCATCTGGGTGAGTACCTAAGTGAACGGGATGTTCACATATAGCTATTTCAGCATCTCCTAGATATTCTTAAAGCATCTATCTAATTTCTTCTACTTCATCCTCTAAGGAAAAGGTAACACCGGCATGTTCTTGCATTTTTCAAATGCGTTGTTTGACTTCTGCTTATCAACCTCCTTGTTACTGATGTTCTCCGTAGATGAAGACTCGCCAATTTTTTACTCTTTTGTTGTCTTGGCTGAGTTTATCACCCTTTCAACCCTTGGTTTTGCAATAGGATCTGCAAACATTTTTCCACTCCTGAGAGACAAGGACTTGATCGTCTCTTTTGGATTCTTTTTAATGTCAGAAGGCAGAGTCCCCAGATCCCTTTCTGATAAACCCACATGCCTATTCCTTCATATTTGGCTGGATTTCTAGGTTCATCTTATACCAACGATGGAATAGCCTCTTTTTCTAGCTATTACATTCCTTTATTCATGTATGGGGGAAGAGAATACGAAGGTTCAAGGATTACATTCCACTATTGAAGGTTCAAGTACTGCGCGAATATTCAAACGTCTATTCATGTGAGAAATTCTTGCCCCTTTTGTTGACACCAACTTAACCTTAGTCAGGAAGGGAGGGGGTTGACTATTAGATAGGGACTCTAGAAGTTCATGGAATGAGGTTAGTGGAAGAGATCATCTTTCCGGGGTTGGAGTCACCGAAGTGGACGATAGGCAAAAGAAGATAGAGGGAGTGAACCTAGAAAGCATAGGATTCATTCAATAGCCAAGAAGGAGAGTATGCGCCACCCCAAAGTACTAATAACTAAGTTGAAAAGAGAGCAAGGCAGGCCATAGACGAAAGTGAACTATAGACTACTTACGAAAGACCATAGGCTATGGACGAAAGACCAGCAGAAAGGAATTAGTCACTAAGGAAGCTAGTGCGCATAGATCAAAGCTTAGTGGAGAGACCATACATACGAAAGTTACAAAGACAGGTTATCAACAAGGGTTGATGGTAGGTTCGATTACGGAGAAGTCAATAATTAAAGATTATGCGGAGGGTCCAGCATTCACAAATAACCCAAGCAGAAGGGTCAAGCCTATTTGAATTTGTTATTGGAAAATAAGGAGGAAGACATCTGTCATGGAGAGGCAATCCTCAAATACATACTTTGACCTGAATGCAATCTTCCCCATTTGTCTTTCTAGATTCCGGATGGTTGTGCCTTGCTCTCGGATAGTTTTTCCCTGAATCTCAAGCTTCTCATCTGATTTGTTTATGAGTGCCTTCATTAGATCTTCTAAACTAGAGTTGTTGGGTTGTGCAGGCTGGTACTTTTGCCTTTGTTGGTTATGGAAGCTAGGAGATTCTTGCACGGGTGCTCTAGGATTTTGTTGCCGCCATGATTTCAAGCTACCATTTGAAGAACTCCATGAACCCTGGATGTCTCTGTTCCATAGAATTGAAATTACTACCTCCTTGGTAGTTTCCTCTACTGAAATTCCCAAATGACTTAACTTCTTCTTCTACAGTGGAGGTTTGATAGCCATGAATCGGGTGTCCCATTCCACAAATGTCACATCCCAACTATTGTTGATTTTACACATGGACTATTGTTAGTTGCTTGATGTCCTTATCCTTAGCTGCAATCTGCGCCTACATTGCTATAGAAGATTCTACTCAGTGAACCCTTGCTGATCTTTGTCAATCACCTTGGTCAGTAGGCCATTCTTCTGCATCTTCTGATAGTTCATTCAGGAGTGTGAAAATCTCTTCTAGACAATAAGAGGGCCTGCAACCGTACTATTAAACAATCTCCTTGATAAAGGATTTAACCTATCTCAAAAATATTGGAGTTGCATCCATTGATCCATTCCATTATGAGGGCACCTCTACAACAACTCCTTAAATCTTTCTCATGCCTCGAACACTGTCTCCCCTTCTCCTTGGCTGAAATTGTGAATCTCCTTCCTCATCCTTCCAGTCTTAGCAGTAGAGAAATATTTTTCTAAAAACTTGTAGAACAGTCTGGCGTAATCTCATAGAGATCTCCCAGGCCTGGGATCTAGATTTTCGAACTCAGACCATGGTTCGATTAAGATTGAATCTTCGACAATCTTCAATTGTTTCATCACCAACTCTAAGGGCTGCTTGAGCTGCTAACCATGCAGCTTGTTGTTGGTATGCCTCTCTCGGAGCTAATTCCACTTCTTTTTTGTTTTTCACCATTGTATTTTGTGTCGAAGTCTGACAATAAAATTATCCACTCGATTATTTCTCCCTTCTCAAATGTTGCAGGTGCTTGACTAATTTTGGATTGTATGGAACCAATTCCTTGGAAGAGGATCGATTCATACACCACTAAATTTATCATGTTGCCTGCACACAGATAAAAAGAGCATAAAAAAAAAAAATTGTTCCTGTATTAGCACCAACATAACATTATTAATCGACAATCCCCGATGACGGTGCTAAAATTTGACGAGCGCAGAATCGGTATATAAAATATAGGCTCACAAGTCAAAGATAGTATAGCTATTAAATCGTCTCCACAAGTATTGGTTTAAATAATGTTCAAATAAATCTTCAGCTAAACACTATTCAGTAAAATAAACCTTTTATTTTGAGTTATTAATGAACTAAGAGTAAAGACTAAGATTATCAATTGTGAATGAATACCAAAAATTGAATGACTAAGTAGCAACGATTGAATATCAAGATTAGAAATAAGCATTTTGACAAGATATGTAATCAAGTATTTTTAGAAGCAACTATGTGTTATGTTTACTCATAACATCTTCCTACTCTTTTGATTTCAAGAGATGATTAGGCTATCTTAAGGATTCAAATTCTTCTTTTGAATGAATTAGAGTTCGCGAAACAACCTAATGATATGTGATGTGAAAATATGCAAGAATATGTTGAATGAATGATCTTACGAAGAGCATCTCTCGATTATTCTTCTACATTGGGTCAACTGATAACTCTACAAGCTCTTTTGATTATCAATGAGATTTGTGAAATTAAACCAAACAAGATAACACAATGCGAGTTGCAGCAACACTTCTCTTTCGATTAAAGTCAAACTACAATTAACCTTGCAATTCAATTACTAACTCATTCAACAAATTTAGGCAACTAACAGAAAGCAAACCCAAAACAATAGTCAAATCACAATATCTATCAATAACCCTAAGAAAGATTATTTTGTAGTGGAGAAGTTGTTCATCACAAGAGTATTAAGAGAACAAGAAAACATTACCATCCCCAAAATTAAACAAACTTGCGTATTGAATGAACTGGATAAAGTATTTAGAGTCTATGTTGTTTCCTTGCCTTCTTCTCTCCAAAAATTGCTCCAAAATACAAGATACCTAGTTTTGGGATGATCTAGGCTTCGTATAGGTCAAAAGGCTACCTCCTATTTTAAAACAATAGGCCTGACTAAAGTTCCCGAATATGGACGTGCGCGTCCATGCACCTAGGAGTGAGACCGCAATCATGGTCGCGCATCTCTTATCGACTTCTGTGGCACTTGCGTTCTTAGGTGCACGTTTGGGGTTGCTCGTGCGCATCCGTGCACAAGAATTTCTTCTTTTCAACTTGTTTTCCTCCCACTTAGATCACTGTTTGTCTATTGATCCCCTCTATATCACATGGGCTAAAAGGCAACATATTAGACCCAAATCAGACAAAATCTCTATGGAATCAACCAAATCAAAGATAGAAATTGGGAATACATATTGAGAATTTTAAGCTCAACATCTGTAGTCTAGCTTAGGCAAGGTTGATTCTTCTTGCTCATCTATATCTCAGGCTAGGGAAGGAGCTCAGACTCCCACGGCGTGTACTCCAAAGTAGTGGGTCTATGTCGATCGGGTCCTAGAGGTTATGCCGATGCAACATGTTGTTCCAGTTCAGCCTGAGGTTAGGGTAGTCACATCTGAGGAGGAGCAGCTTAGACTTCAGAGGTTCATATAGTATTATCCTCCTACTTACAGCAGTCTAGCTATAGAGGATGCACAAGATTTTCTAAAGAAGTTCCACCATATTCTCCGCACCATGGGTATTGTATAGGTGGGTAGGGTTGCTTTTACTACATTCCAGTTGTTAGAAGATGCATATTAGTGGTGGCGGGTTTACGAGGATGGTAGCCCAGCCGACGTAGCCTTACTCACGTGGACTTATTTTTTAGAGTTGTTCTTGAAAGAGTTTGTTCCCCAAACCCTTCGGGATGCATGGCGCACTGAGTTTGAGCAGTTGTGCCAAGGTACTATGACTGTGTTAGAGTATGCTGTCTGACTCAGTGAGTTGAGTTGTCCAGACATGCACCTGCCTTGATTTCTACTGTTAGAGAGCGAATCTTAAGATTCAGCGAGGGGCTCAACTATGGTATTAGGTTCAGCATGGCTAGAGAGTTGGAGATAGATACCCCATATCAGTAGGTAGAAGTGATCACGTAGAGGTTTGAGGTATGTAGGGCTGTGAGAGAGAGGACAAGGAAGCCAAAAGGCCTCGATGTACTGGATGATTTAGTGGTGACAACGCTCAGCTACAACCCGTAATGGTAAAGGCTATGTGAGTCATCCAGTTCATTCAGCACTTCCAGCTTCTAATGGAGGTCCAGATACTCTGAGGTCTTAGGTTGCCCAAATTTTGCAGCTGCTATCTAGAGCACCTCCTACACGGAGTGCCTTCATCAGTCAGTCTAGCCAAGCAAGCCAAGGCTAGTTTCAACAACCACGCTCACCTAGATCATGTTTTAAGTGTGTGATACCCAACATATGGTGAGAGACTACCCCGGACTCAGGAAGAGTGCACCTCCACAGGCTACTCAGGCTGCACGTATTCTACCGGTTCCACAAACTTTTCAATCCATGGTCGCTACTCCAGTTACCGCTCCACCTGCACAGCTAACTAGGGGTGGAGGTCAGGCGGGTAGCGGTGTCCATAGAGGAGGAGGCCAGGCTAGATTCTATGCTTTTTTGGGTAGGACGGAGGCGGTCGCATCAAATGCACTTATCGCAAGTATGGTTCTGGTTTTTCATAAGGATGCATCCGTCTTTATTGATCCGAGATCCACTTATTCATATGGGTCATCTTACTTTGCTTCGTATTTGGATATACCTCGTGATTCCTTGAATTCTCCTATTTATGTGTCCACGCTTGTGGGAGATTCCATTATTGTGGACCGTGTGTATTGGTCATGTTTAGTTGTTATTTGTGCTTTTGAGACCAGAGTTGATCTTTTGTTACCAAGTATGGTAGACTTTGGTGGACTGGTTGTCGCCCTATCATGCTATTCTGGACTATCACGCGCAGACTGTGACACTGGTTATGCCGGGTTTTCCCCGGTTAGAGTGGAGGGGTACATTGGATTATTTTTCTAGCAGTGTTCTTTCCTACCTTAAGGCACACCGAATGGTTGAGAAGGGGTGTGATGCATATCTAGCCTTTGTGAGAGATATCAGTGTTGATACTCCTACTGTTGAGTCAGTTCCGGTAGTGAGAGACTTCCTAGATGTATATCCAGCAGACCTTCTGGGCATGCCACCTGATAAAGATATCGATTTTCATATTGACTTGTTGTTTAGCACGCTGTCCATTTTTATTCCAGCATATCGTATGGCACCATCGGAGTTGAAGAAGCAACTGTAAGAGTTGATTGATAAGGGTTTCATCCGGCCTAGTGTGTCACCTTAGGGTGATCTGGTTCTGTTTGTGAAGGACAAGGATGGTTATATGCAGATGTGCATTGATTACCGGCAGAAGAATAGGGTTATAGTGAAGAACATTTACCTATTCTCATGTATTGATGACTTATTGACACATACATGGTGATAGATTGTTTTCAAAGATTGATTTGAGGTCAGAGTATCATCAGCTGAAGATTAGGGATCCGGATATTCCTAAAACTGCTTTCGGAACTCGGTATGGTTACTACGAGTTTTGTGTGATGTCATTTGGGCTGACCAACACCCCAGGAGCATTTATACACCTCACGAAAAGTGTATTCCAGCCATATCTTGATTCATTTGTCATTGTGTTTATTGACGACATGTTGGTGTATTCCGTAACCGGGAGGATCATGATCAGCAGCTGAGTATCGTGATTCAAACCTTGAGAGAGAACAAGTTGAATGGAAAACTCTCGAAGTTTGAGTTCTGGCTCGATTCAGTGGCATTTTTGGGTCATTTGGTGTCTAGTGAGGGGGTCAAGGTAGATCCAAAGAAGATTGAAGCAGTTCAGAGATGGCCAAGACCGTCTTCATCTATTAAGATTCTAAGTTTTCTTAGTTTGGCCAGATATTATCGTTGTTTTGTAAAGGGTTTCTTATACATTGATGCGCCTGTGACTAGATTTCCACATAAGGGTTCTCCTTTTAGATGGTACGAAGAGTGTGAGGCAACCTTTCAAAAGCTCAAGATTTCTTTGACTACAGCCTCAGCATTGGTTTTGCCTGTGGGTTCGGGGTCTTACAATGTGTATTGTGATGAGTTATGGTAGGGTGATTACCTACGCGTCTCGACGACTGAAGGTTCATGAGAGAAATATAATGTCCATGAGTTGGAATTGGCAACAATTGTTCATGCATTAAAGATTTGGAGGCACTACTTGTATGGTTTTCCATGCGAGGTCTATACCGATCACCGGAGTCCCTAACATATGTTCATCTCGGGAAGGTCAACGTGGTGACCGATGCCTTGGGTAGAAAGGCAGAGAGTTTGGGTAGTTTGGCATATCTACAGTAGCAGAAAGGCCACTAGGAATGGACATTCAGGCTTTGGCCAATCAGTTTGTGAGATTAGATGTTTCTGAGCCCAGTCGAGTTCTTGCTTGTGTGTTTTCTTGGTCTTCCTTATATGAACGCATCATAAAGCGTTAGTATGACGACCCCCATTTTCTTTTCCTTAAGGACACGGTACAGCACGACAATGCCAAGGAGGTTTCTATCAGAGATGACGGTGTGTTGCGGATATAGGGCCGATTATGTGTGCCCAATTTAGATGGGTTACATGAGTTGATCCTTTAGGAGGCCCACAATTCGCGGTACTCCATTTATTCAGGTGCCGCTAAGATGTATCAGGATTTGAGACAACACTACTAGTAGAGGAGAATGAAGAAAGATATAGTAGAGTATGTGTCTCGATGCCTTAATTGTTAGTAGGTGAAGTATGAGCATCTGAGGCCAAGCGTTTTGTTTCAGAGGATTGAGATTCCCAAGTGGAAATGAGAGCATGTTACCATGGACTTGTTGTTGGGCTCCCACAGACTTCGGAGAAATTTGATGTTGTTTGGGTGGTTGCGGATCAGTTGACCAATTCCACATATTTCATTCTGATTGTGAATACCTATTATTTAGAACGGCTGGCCGAGATCTATATCCGCGAGATTGTTCACCTTCACAGTGTGCCCGTGTCCATTATTTCTGATTAAGGCACGGAGTTCACATCGCATTTTTTGGAGGGCCTTACAACGTGAGCTAGGCACACGGATTGAGTTGAGTATATCATTCCACCCACAGATGGACGGGAATCCTAGTGCACCATTTAGATATTAGAGAATATGCTTTGTGCATGTTTTATGGATTTCAGAGGTTCTTGGGATTAGTTCTTGCCGCTCGCAGAGTTCGCCTACAAGAACAGTTACGAATCAAGTATTCAGATGGATGCTTATAAAGCCCTGTATATGAGACAGTGTCGTTCTCCAGTTGGTTGGTTTGAGCTGGGTGAGGCTAGGTTGTTGGGCACAGATTTGGTTCAACATGCCTTGGAGAAAGTCAAGTTGATCTAGGATTGGCTGCGTATAGCACAGTCTAGGCAGAAGAGTTATGCCGATTGGAGAGCTCGTGATGTAGCATTTATGGATGGATAGAGGATTTTGCTCCGAGTATTACCCATGAAGGGTATGATGAGATTTGGGAAGAAGGGCAAGTTGAGCCCTAGGAATATCGATTGTTTTGAGATCCTTGAGAGAGTGGGGAGGTGGCCTACAATCTTGAATACCTAACTTATCTGCAATTCACCCAGTGTTCTATGTTTTCATGCTCTGAAAGTATCACGGTGATCCGTCCCATATTTTAGACTTCAGCTCATTCCAATTGGACAATGATTTGACTTATGTTGAGGAGCCGGTGGCCATTTTGAACAGGTAGGTCCTAAAGTTAAGGTCAAAGAACAATGATTCAGTGAAGGTTCAGTGGAGGGCTCAACCAGTTGAGGAGGCAACTTCGAAGACCGAGCATTATATGTGTAGCCGTTATCATAATCTTTTCATCGCTTCAGGTATCTCCCTATACTCTGTAACGACCCGGCCGGTCATTCCGAGAGTTTAGCTCTTTTTTGCCATTTCTGCTTCATTTTTGTATGGTTCAACTCTTTTGTGTTAAATTTGGTTAATTGGTTCGGGTTCGGGGTAGTTATGATGAGAAATGAGACACCTAGTCTCTTAGGATGGTGATTTAGTTGGAAAAGTCAGCTGGAAGTTGACTTATAGGTAAAGGATCTCGAAATGTGGGTTTTGTGGCTCGGGTAGCTTCATTAGGTGATTTGGTACATATGAATGTGTTCGGAATGTTATTCAGAGGTCCGTAGTAGAATTAGGCTTAAATTGGCAAAATTGGATTTTTGGAGATTTTCGGTCGGCGGTGGAAAATTAGCAATTGGGTTCGGAATGGAATTACGGAAAATGGAATAGGTACGTAGTGTCATTTGGGATGTGTGTGCAAATTTTTAGTTCGATCGGACGTGGTTTGGGTGGTTTCGGTACCGTTGGCGAATTTCGGAATTTTAGAAATCCTTAGGCCTGAATTCTGATTTGATTTGGTGTTTTGATGTTATTTTGAGTGTTTCGGGGGTTCGACTAGGTTGGTATATTGATATATGATTTGTTGGTAATTTTGGTTGACGCCCCAAGGGGCTCGGGACTGATTTCGGATGATTTTTGAAGGTGGGAAGTTGGAAAAATACAGCAAATGGCTGCTGGTGCAGGCCTTCTGGTGTGGCCGCACCTGCGGATAGGGAGCCGCAAGTGCAAAGGCGCAGGTGCGGAAGACCTTGCGGAAAAGTGGAATATGGCCTGGGAGCGCAGGTGCGGAAGTTGGATCGCACCTGCGGGCCCGCAGGTGCGTGTAGAGGACCGCAGATGCGGAAATTTGGCTTAAGTGACAGTCCGCACCTGCGAGGGATTTTCCGTAGGTGCGGGCATGGGGTCGCAGGTGCGAGATGGCTGGGTAGAACCTATAAGGTTGCCTTCGGGAATTCTCACTCATTTCTTCACCATTTTTGACAGATTTTGGAGCTTTGAGTTGGGATTTCAAGGGGGAATCAAGTGTATTCAGTGAGGTAAGCTACATGGACCTTGTATCTTGTGGTTATGACGATTATTCCATTGTTTAATCATGTTTTAGTGGAGAAATTTGGGAGATTAGGGCTTGAAATTTGGAAGTATAAACTGGGGATTTGAGGGGCCATTTGGGGTCTGGTTTTGATGTATTTGGTATGCATGAACTCGTGAGAGCATAAGGATGCTAGTTATGTGATTTTTATCGGAATCCGATACGTGGGATCGGGGGCCTGGTTTGGCCAATTTCGGAAGTTTTGATGTAAATTGGATATTTTGGAGTGGGCTTTGTCCCTTTAGCATATTTTGATGATATGAATCTATTTTGAATAGATTCGAAGTGCGTTGAGCCCGAGTCGAGGGGAAAAGGTATCGCGGTGTAGTTTTCTTTCGGTTTGAGGTAAGTAACGAACATAAATCTCGACCTGAGGATATGAAACCCCTATATTTTGTACTGATTTGATAAGTGAGGTGATACACATGCTAGGTGACGGGCGTGTGGGCGTGCACCGGTAGGGATTGTGACTTGGTCCGTCTCGTAGCGACTACTAAGTCGCGTAGTTGATTTGAAATTATATGATATTCCGTATTTTAGAGATTTATATTATATTTTGGGATGTATGCCATGTTTGGGGCCTCGTGTCGACTTGTTTAGACCCTCAAGGGTGTTTTACTATTATTCTCACACTGTTTTGATAGAAAATATAATCTCAGTCATGATTTATACTTTATCATTGTATATACATAGGATCGGGTTGCACGCCACAATGAGATATATTGGATCGGACTGCACGCCGCAGCGATATAGCGCTTGGGCTGAAGGAGCCCCTCCGGAGTCTGTACACCCTTAGTGAGCGCAGTCGACTATTTATGGATCGGGCTGCACGCCGCAGCCTCTAACGATAAATGTCGAACCAATGTTTTATATGAAATTTGAAAAGGGAAAACTAGAGTTTTATGAAACTTTCGGGACGTAGATCCCTGACTTGAGTTATTGATTTTCACTGATGTTTATTATATTATTTTTAGATCTCGTCACTGCACTCAAGTCCTTATTTATATTTGCTACTTACTGAGTTGGTGTACTCACGTTAGTCCCTGTACCTGGTGTGCAGATCCAGGTGCCCGGATCGAGTGAGATTCGATTTACCATCAGTGGAGCAGTTGTCGGAGATTTTGAGGTAGTTGCACGATGTTCATAGCCCCACCCTTCTCCTTCTCATTTTGTCGCTATTTACATTTTTCCTAGACTTGATGTATTAATGAAATCGTGTCAGTTACTGTGTTCTATTTAGTTGCTCATGACTGTTGACTCCGGGTTTTGGGGATGTTATTATACATATATTTTCCTTGATTATCCGCATTTGTGAAATACTAAACGTGTAAGTTTATCATAAATCACGCTATTGTTTTAAATGGAGAGTTCCTTGAATTATGTTAAGTAAATTAGCTAGCTTAATACCACGATAGGTGCCACCACGACCAGTATAGATTTGGGGTCGTGACAAGTTGGTATCAGAGCCTAGGTTGCATAGGACTCACCGGTCATGAGCAGGTTCAGTAGAGTCTTGCGGATCAGTACGGAGACGTCTGTACTTATCTTCGAGAGGCTGCAGAACCCTTAGGAAGAATCTCACATTTATTGAATTCTTGTCGTGCAAATCTATTAATTCTGGAAACTAAACTTCTATTGCTTCATTCTCTCACAGATGGTGAGGACACGCGCTATCGGACAAGGCGATTAGCCACCAGTGGGGCCCATGAGGGGTCGAAGCTGTGGTAAGGGTAGGGGTGCAGCCCGCACAACTGTCGGGGCAGTACCCATAGACCCGCCTATTGTTCCAGATTAGGTCCCAGCCATAGATGCTCTAGTGGGACCAGCTCAGGCACTAGGTGTGCCTATTGTTATTCCGGGTCTTCAGGAGACCTTGGCCCGGATTCTGACCGCATGCACCAGTCTTGCTCAGGCGGACGTTGTTTCTACTTCATCCGCTACTTCTTAGGCCGGGGGAGGCACTCAAACTCCAGCTGAACGTCCACCTGAGCAGGTTATTCAGTGTGATAACCCAAAGTGTCATCTTATAAATTAACACTCCGTTCCAGGCTCATTAGCCTAAAAAAGATTAATTTTATTTACATCGATTTCCGTGCGCAGTCCGGGCATGAAACCAGAAAGATTTTATGTTAAAATATAAGATATAATAATTTTTGGAATTTAAAACTTGGTTTTAGTTGACTTTGTTCAACATTTTTAGTAAACGGGCCTGGATTAGTGTTCCGACGATCCCGGGAGGTCCGCAGTAAAATATGGGACTTGGGTGTATGCCCGGAATTGGATTTCGAGGTCCCTAGCCATAGAAATTAATTTTTGAAAAAAATTGTTTTGCTGGATTCTTAATGAAATAAAGAAATGAATTAACGTTTGAAACCATTGGTATTGGGCCTGTATTTTAGTTTCGCAGCTCCATACAGGTTTGTTGTGATGTTTACATCCTATCTATGAAATTTGGTAAGAATCGGAATTTATTTGACGTGATTGGGACGTCCGGTTGAGAAATAGTGAACTTTAAGTGTTCTTGAAAAAAATGATGAGTTTTGAGGTTTAATTCATAGTTTTACATGTTATTTATATGATTTGATCTCACGATCAAGTACGTATGATGTTTTTAGAGTTGCGTGCATGTTTGGTTTGGAGCCCCGAGGGCTCGGGTGAGTTTTTGATAGGCCACGGGATGTTTTACAGTTAGAAAAGTTGTTGTTTTTTGCTGTTACTGGTGCTCAGCTATTTTGTTCATTGCGTTCGCATGGAGTCACTCGCGAATGTTTAGAGTAATTTAGCGGGGGGTCGTCTTTGTACTACGCGAACGCACCCTCCCCTCCGCGAATGCGAAGTGTAACTGGGCCTGGGAGAGAGGAATCAAATTACTCTATGCGAACGCGGCCTTGCGACCGCGAACGCAAAGGCCTGAGGAGCTAAAGCTCCGCGAACGCGAGCCCTTCAATGCGAATGCGTAGGCCACTGGGCCAGGATACTATGTGAACACGAGTAGGCCAACGCGAACGAGACGAAGGCCTGCCCAGCTATATTAAAACAGTGTTAAAACAGACAGAACTCTTTTTCTTCCTATTTTTCGAACTACCAAGCCCTAAAGAAGATTTTCTTCATCAAAGTTCATCCCCAAAGTGTTGGTAATCAACTCTAAACTCTTCCATTTCAATTACCCAATGTTTTTCATCACTTTTAAATCAAAAATCAAGTATTTTCATGGTAAAAATTGAGTGTTTGGGTAGAATTAGGGAATTTTGTAAAAATCAAATCTTTACCTCGAATTGAGGTCGAATTTCGAAACTAATTGCATATTCGGGCTCGGGGTGAATGGGTAAATGTAATTTGGTCTGAACCATGAATTTGGACCAAGCGGGCCCGGGGTCAGGTTTTAACTTTTTTTGAGAACTTAGGAAAAATCATAATTTTTAGTAAAGTTAATTCCTTTAGCATTAATTAATGATATTAAGCTAATTATGATTAGATTTGAGCGGGTTAGAGCAAGATTCTAAAGGGAAAGTTGTGATTGAGCAGTGAGCGGCCTGCGAATTTGAGGTAAGTGCTTGGTTTAACCTTGACTTGAGGGAATAGGAATCCCCACTCAAATGCTATATGAATTTGCATGTGTGTGGTGTATAGGTGAGGTGACGAGTATGTATGTACCACAAAATTTTCTGTTAAACATGGTCCCTTCCCCGGTTTCCAATTATTTGCTTTCGGGCTTAATTGTTTCATGATCAGTGAGGTTTATATGTCCATTTGGATTCGTTGATTCATTGTTAAGTATGGCTTCAAATAATTTGGAAGTGTTGGTTGTTATCTTTGTTTTGTTGTGTTACTTAAGGATTGAGCTGGTTGTCCCCAAAGTGTTGGTAATCAATTCTAAACTCTTCTCTTTCAATTATCTAATGTTTTTCATCACTTTTAAATCAAGAATCAAGAATTTTCATGGTAAAAATTGAGGGTTTGGGTAGAATTAGGAAATTTTGTAAAAATCTAATCTTTACCTCGAATTGAGGTCGGATTTCGAAACTAATTACATATTCGGCTCGGGGATGAATGGGTAAATGTAATTTGGTCCGAACCCCAAGTTTGGACCAAGCGGGCCCGGGGTCGGGTTTTTACTTTTTTTTAGAAAACATAGGAAAAATCATAATTTTCAGTAAAGTTAGTTCCTTTAGCATTAATTAATGATATTAAGCTAATTATGATTAGATTCGAGCAGGTTAGAGCAAGATTCTAAAGGAAAAGGTGTAATTGAGCAGTGAATGGCCTGCGAATTTGAGGTAAGTGCTTGGCTTAACCTTGACTTGAGGGAATAGGAATCCCCACTTAAATGCTATGTGAATTTGCATGTGTGTGGTGTATAGGTGAGGTGACGAGTATCTATGCACCACCAAATTTTCCATTAAACATGGTCCCTTCCCCGGTTTCCAATTATTTGCTTTCGGGCTTAATTGTTTCATGATCAGTGAGGTTTATATGTCCATTTGGATTCGTTGATTCATTGTTAAGTATGGCTTCAAATAATTTGGAAGTGTTGGTTGTTCTCTTAGTTTTGTTGTGTTACCTAAGGATTGAGCTGGTTGTCCCCAAAGTGTTGGTAATCAATTCTAAACTCTTCTTTTTGAATTATCTAATCTTTTTCATCACTTTTAAGTCAAGAATCAAGAATTTTCATGGTAAAAATTGAGGGTTTGGGTAGAATTAGGAAATTTTGTAAAAATCTAATCTTTACCTCGAATTGAGGTCGGATTTTGAAACTAATTGCATATTCGGCTCGGTGGTGAATGGGTAAATATAATTTGGTCCGAACCCCGAGTTTTGACCAAGCGGGCCCGGGGTCGGGTTTTTACTTTTTTTTTTAGAAAACATAGGAAAAATCATAATATTCAGTAAAGTTAGTTCCTTTAGCATTAATTAATGATATTAAGCTAATTATGATTAGATTCGAGCGGGTTAGAGCAAGATTCTAAAGGAAAAGGTGTAATTGAGCAGTGAATGGCCTGCGAATTTGAGGCAAGTGCTTGGTTTAACCTTGACATGAGGGAATAGGAATCCCCACTTAAATGCTATGTGAATTTTCATGTGTGTGGTGTATAGGTTAGGTGACGAGTATCTATGCACCACCAAATTTTCCATTAAACATGGTCCCTTCCCCGGTTTCCAATTATTTGCTTCCGGGCTTAATTGTTTCATGATCATTGAGGTTTATATGTCTATTTGGATTCATTGATTCATTGTTAAGTATTGCTTCAAGTAATTTGGAAGTGTTGGCTGTTCTCTTGGTTTTGTTGTGTTACTTAAGGATTGAGTTGGTTGTCAGTGTTACGATATGTATATAAATTCCGGCTGACTTTGTTATGAAATGATAATTGATGAAGTTTATGAGATTCACAGCTTCTGTTTACAATTGTTGATATAAAAATGTTGTGAAAGGCTTGGCCTGAATTGTGAAAGCTTTTCTAAATAAACTGATATGATATGTCTGGTGGGAGCGGGTAGCACGCCGCAACAAGGAGTAATAAGGGTGGACAAGTGGGATCAGGTTGCACGCCGCAACAGGAGAAATATGGGTGATATATATATATATATATATATATATATATATATATATATAAAGGGATAAGCAATAAGGGTGGACAGGTGGGATCAGATTGCACGCTGCAACAAGGAGCAGTAAGGGAGAATATTCATGTTTTACTGTTTTTAAAATAAAGGCTGGAACACTCATTGTTTTATTGTCATTACTTCATATTCTGCTCTTACTGTTATTTAAGGTGAAACTTGTTCTGTTTAAAATTGTTGAGACATAAATATTGTGAAAGGCTTTAACTTAAATTATGAAAATCCTTTTTTTATAAATAAGGTGATATGATTGTCTGGTGGGAGCGGGTTGCACGCCGCAACAAGGAGTAATAAGGGTGGACAGATGGGATCAGGTTGCACGCTGCAATAGGAGAAATAAGGGTGATATATATATATGGGGAGGAACAATAAGGGTGGACAGGTGGGAGCGGGTTGCGCGCCACAACAAGGAGCGATAAGGGTGAATATTTACGTTTTACTGATTTTCAAAATAAGGATTTGGAAAACTCCGGTTTTATTAAAAAGGTTTTTTGTTTTTAATACTCTGATTTTACTGTGATCTAAATTGAAACTTGGAAGTTTTTAGGAGTTGATTATAATTGATATCTTGAAAGAGTTATCCGAGTTTTTTTTATTTACTATTGCAAGCTATTGGTTATCGAGTTTATTATTATTATTATTATTTCTTTCTTGCTTTATTATATATATTGTTCACGGGTTATATTGTTAAAGCCCCGTCGTAGCCTCGTCACTACTTCGTCGAGGTTAGACTCGGCACTTACTCAGTACATGGGGTCGGTTTTACTGATACTACGCTCTGCATTCTTTTGTGCAGATTCAGGTACTGACCAGATTTAGGAGATCTTAGTAGCTGCGCATTTTCGTTCGGAGACATGAGATAGATATGTTGGCGTCCGCAGATTCCTGGAGTCTCCTCTTTACTTTATAGACGTTGTTTTATGTATTTCAGAACAGAGATATATTCTTTCATGCCATTATTTATAGTATTCTTAGTAGTTCGTCAATTGTGACACCAGACCCTGGGTAGACTTATGGTTATATATATTTAGTTTGAGGTTCGGCTTGTTCATTCGATTATTATTACTATTCCTGAATACATTATTGGGAAGTATTAGATGTCGTGTTTATTTTGAATTGTTCTATTATGTTTAAGTAAACTTTCAAAGGAAATGGTTAGTAAATTACTAACATCGGCTTTCCTAGCAAGTATTGTGTTAGGCGCCATCACGATCCCGTGGTTTGGGAATTTGGGTCGTGACAAGTTGGTATCAGAGCGCTAGGTTGCATATGTCTCACAATTCACGAAAAACTTGATAGAGTCTGAAGGATTGGTACGCAGACGTCTGTACTTATCTATTAGAGGCTATGAAGTTAGGAACAAACTCATTTTATTTCTACTATGTCGTGCGATTCTTGATATCTCAAAAAAATATTGATTGAACTCTTCTATTCTCTCGCAAATGGTGAGAACACGTGCTTCCTCTTCCGCTAACAAACAATATGGTCTTCCAGCAGCAATAACTCCAATTAAGGGTAGAGGCCGAGGCAGGGGCAGGACTCAGCCCGTAGCTTATACTGCAGCCTAGCTGCGGAGCCCCAGGTTGAGATTGATGAGGGGGCTCCAGCTCAGACCGTTCCAGTTGCACCAGCTCAGGTCCTAGAGGGGTTCATTGCTACACCGGTACTTCAGGATGCTTTTGTCCGATTAGTAGGCCTGATGGAGAGTGTATCCCAGACTAGCGCACTCCCTGTTGCAGCAGCCGCATCTCAAGTTGTAGGAGGGGTCTAGACTCCTTTTACCCACACTCCTAATCATACTACTCCTCAGGTTCAGACCCCAGCAGCCAATCCAGTTGGGGTAATTCAGCCAGTTGCTCCAGCGCCGCTCATTGATGGGACAACTATGACTTCTGATGCTTTGTGGAGACTGGACAGGTTCATCAAGCTATTTTCCACTCCATTTCAGTGGTACATCTTTTGAAAACCCACATGATTTTCTTGACCGCTGCTATGAAGTATTGCAGAACATGGGGATAAGTTGAAAGCAACGGGGGTGGTTTATATGAGCTGTGAGGTTTAACATTGTAGATTATCATACATTGTGACCTATAACTTCGTGCCAAGTGGGGAAGTCCATTTATAAGGAATAGATTGCGGAATCATGTGTTATATCGGTGTTGGCCTAGAATGTACAATGCCTGAGATTTTGCAAGAGATAAAGCTGGGACTGGCAGTATGTCTGCCTCCTTAATAACTCTACACCGCAATACCAAAGGATTTATATAAATAACTTTAAATATACGGAAGTTCTGCTCAGGATGGAAGGCACGATTGTGGATTTTGGGGTGCTTTGGAGGTAGTGCAGTGGTTGACGAGCTTCTAGACCATAGGGTTCGTGCCAAGATTTATCTGTATGGAGCTCTACTTTTGTGATAATTGTTCATCAATAGGGATGAGAGTTACCCCACAAAGAGTATATGAATAAATGGGGTAGCTCAACAGTGTTGAGACAACATAGTAAAAGAAGAAATTAGCCACCGGTGTTTGTGCCAACCTTACGAAGAGGACGACCACCCATTGCAACATCAACTACTTGGATCAGTTCTCCCAAATGCTATTGATAGAATTTGTTTCTCAAACTCATTAAAGGATTCAATTATAATCGTAAAATTTTGTACGACGTAGGGCAGGTTGATACTTTATTTCGGCTAGTGGTAGAAATTGTCCTAGAATTGGGAGAGTCATATTTCATCAGAGCACTCAGGCTACGTGCCCCATTACAGTTGCAACTCAACTTACATGTCCAGCTAGGGGAAAGGGGTCGGAATGTAGAAGGTGGAGGTCAGAATCCTAAAGGTGGAGACCCAACCTGTGGATATACTTTTTATGGTATGGCTGAGATCGCTATATCAGATAGTGTCATTACAATTATAATTTCTAGTTATTATAGAGTGGAAATTTCCTTAACTTGATTCGGTTATGAGTATCTAAGAAAGTTCTCCTAATATGCTTCACTATGGGTGAGCTTCGTAAACCTAAAATCTACTAATGTGAATACTTGTAATGGGAGATCCTATGGAGATAGTTATGTCTATCAATGCATGTTGTAATTTTGTTTAACGAAAAGTATTTAAAAGAAGAAAATGGAATGTTTCGATTGGCACAATGTGCATATTACTTGTGATTTAGAACTAAGGACGAGATCCTTGCATTTTAAATATGATTTGGTATGTTCAAATCGGGTTACGAGCCATGGTGGAAGTTATCAGAACCAGATCCTTGTGATGAAAATTGTTGTGCTTAAATTCTCTCTTGTGAAATTAAAAATTTGTACCATAGTACTAATAGGAGTCATTCATGTTAGGTTTATTTGTAATTTTTTGTATAAAATTTATATGTGCATAATTTGCCAAATTCGTGTTATTATTATTGAGCTTTAACCTACAAGGTAGGTGTCCGCCCATGTGGCGTTAAATGAAACACGTTAATTCAGGTAGATAATTATGAGTTCTCCATGCGGCGCATCTCGTTGTCAGTATTGTGAAGGTTTGAAAGGAGATTATTTTGAACGTGAAGTTATTTGACGATTCTGCAATTGATTGTGAGCAACTATTAAGATCATATTGAACCAAAAAAAGGTGTTCCATTTAAATGGTCGGACGAGTGTGAGGCGAGCTTTCAAAAGCTCAAGGCAGCTTTGACTTCAGCGCTGGTATTGGTGTTACCATCAAGTTCAGGATCTTTCACGGTATATTGTGATGCTTCCCGTGTTGGGTTGGGAGCGGTATTGATACAAGAGGGAAGGGTGATAGCATATGCGTCTCGGCAGTTAAAGATTCATGAGAAGAATTATCATGTCCATGACTTAGAGTTGGCAACCATTGTTCATGAATTGAAAATATGGAGGCACTATTTTTATGGCGTGCCATGTGAGGTTAAACGGATCATCGTAGCCTCCAGTACTTGTTCAAGCAAAAGGACCTTAATTTGAGGCAGAGGGGATGGTTAAAGCTACTGAAAGATTATGACGTCACTATATTGTATCATTCAGGAAAAGCCAATGTGGTGGCCGATGCATTGAGTAGGAAAGCAGTAAGTATAGGCAGCCTTGCATGTATTCCAATTGGTGAGAGACCATTAGCTTCAGATATTCAAATGTTGGCTAATCAGTTCATAGATCGGCATGATGATGACCCGCACTTGATGGTCCTTGGGGACACAGTTCGGCACAGTGGTGCCAAGAAGGTTACAGTTGGAGATGATGGTGTTTTGAGGATGCAAGGTCGTATATGTGTGCCTAATGTTGATGGACTTCGTGAGTTGATTCTTGAAGAAGCTCACAGTTCTAAGTATTCTATTCACCCGGGTGCTGCCACGATGTACCAGGACCTGCGACAGCACTACTAGTGGTGAAGGATGAAAAAGGATATTGTTGCATATGTGGCTCGTTGTTTGAATTGCCAACAGGTGAAATATGAGCATCAGAGACCCGGTGGTTTACTTCAGCAGATAGAGATTCCTGAGTGGAAGTGGGAGCGTATCACTGTGGACTTTGTTGTTGGACTCCCACGGACCTAGAAGAAGTTCGATGCCGTTTGGGTTATTCTATTATTGTCTTTGGAGGTTCTTGGGATCAATTCTTGTCGTTAGCGGAGTTTTCCTACAATAATAGTTATCAGTCGAGCATTCAGATGGCTCCCTATGAGGCATTATATGGTAGTTGGTGTAGATTGCCAGTTGGATGGTTTGAGCCGGGAGAGGCTCAGTTATTGGGTACAGATTTAGTTCAAGAGGCCCTAGATAAGGTCAAGATTATACAGGATCGACTCCGTGCAGCTCAGTCTAGGCAAAAGAGTTACGCCGATCGTAAGGTTCATAATTTGGCATTCATGGTTGGAGAGAGATTATCACTTCGGGTATCGCCCATGAAGGGTGTCATGAGATTTGGGAAGAAGGGCAAGTTGAGCCCTAGGTATATCGGACCATTTGAGATTCTTGATAGAGTGTGGGAGGTATCTTATAGACTTGCGTTGCCTCCAGGGTTATCCTCAGTTCATCCGGTATTTCATGTATCTATGCTCCGAAAATATCATGGTGACCCGTCCCACATGTTAGATTTCAGCTCTGTCCAATTGGACAAGGATTTGACTTATGAGGAGGAGCTGGTAGCCATTCTAGACCGGAAGGTTCGTCAGTTCATAACAAAGAGTTAGCCTTCAGTTCGAGTGCAATGGAGGGGTCAGCCTGTTGAGGCAGCTACTTGGGAGTCTAAGTCGGACATGCAGAGTAGATATCCCCACTTGTTTGCCAGTTCGGGTAATTTTCTATGTTCGTTCAAGGACAAACGTTTGTTTTAGAGGTGGAGATTGTGATGACCCAAAGGGTCATCTTATAAATTAAGACTCCATTCCAGGCTCATTAGCCTTAAAAATATTAATTTTAGTTACCTAGATTTGCATGCGCAGTCCGGGCGTGAAACCGAAAAGCTTTTATGTGAAAATATGAGAAATAATAATTTTTGGAATTTAAAACTTCGTCTTAGTTGACTTTGTTCATCATTTTTAGTAAACAGGCCTGGATCTTTATTCCGACAATCTTGGGAGGTCCGCAATAAAATATGGTACTTGGGCGTATGCCCAGAATTGGATTCCGAGGTCCCTAGCCTTAGAAATCAATTTTTGAAAGAAATTGTTTTGTTGAATTCTTAACGAAATAAAGAAATGAATTAATGTTTGAAACCATTGGTATCGAGCCCGTATTTTGGTTCCGGAGCTCGATACAGGTTTTTTATGATGTTTAGATCCTATTTGTGAAATTTGGTGAGAATTGGAATTTATTTGACGTGATTCGGACGTCCGGTTGAGAAATAGTGAACTTTAAGTGTTCTTGAAAAAACTGGTGAGTTTTGAGGTTTAATTCATAGTTTTACATGTTATTTTTATGATTTAATCGCACGATCAAGTCCGTATGATATTTTTAGACTTGCATGCATTTTGGTTTGGAGCCTCGAGGGCTGGATTGAGTTTTTCGGATAGGCCACGGGATGTTTTACACTTAGAAAAGCTGCTGGTTTTTTGTATTACTGGTGCTCAGCTATTTTGATATCTGGAAAGAGTTATCCGAGTTGTTTTTATTTACTATTTCAAGCTATTGGTTATCGAGTTTATTATTATTATTATTATTATTATTATTATTATTTTCTTATTTTATTATATATATTGTTCAAAGGTTATATTGTTAAAGCCTCATCGTAGCCTCGTCACTACTTCGTCGAGGTTAGGCTCCGCACTTACTCAGTACATGGGGTCGGTTGTACTGATACTACACTCTGCATTCTTTTGTGCATATCCAAGTACTGACCAGAGTTAGGATATCTTAGTAGCTGCGCATTTTCGTTCGGAGACAAGAGGTAGATCTATTGGCGTCCGCAGATTCCTGGAGTCTCCTCTTTACTTTATAGACGTTGTTTTATGTATTTCGGAACAGAGATATATTCTTTCATCCCATTATTTGTAGTATTCTTAGTAGTTCGTCAATTGTGACACCAGACCCTGGGTAGACTTATGGTTATATATATTTAGTTCGAGGTTGGGCTTGTTCATTCGATTATTATTACTATTCATGAAGATATTATTAGGAAGTATTGGATGTCGTGTTTATTCTAAATTTTTCTATTATGATTAAGTAAACTTTAAAAGGAAATGGTTAGTAAATTACTAACATCGGCTTGCCTAGCAAGTATTGTGTTAGGCGCCATCACGATACCGTGGTTTGGGAATTTGGGTCGTGACATTCAGGGGCTTCATACCCCGGAGACAGTTCCAGGTCACCCGGTTGCACTAGCCAGGATTTTGTGGTTCCAGCTATGGCTGACAACGAGCAGCGCAGGTTGGAGAGATTTGAGAGGCTTCGACCTCCGACTTTCAGTGGTGCCGAGGGCGAGGATGCCCAGGGTTTCTTAGAAAAGTGTCAGAGGATGCTTCATACGGCAGGGATATTCGAGATCAGTGGGGTCTCGTTTACTACCTTCCAGTTCTCAGGAGCTGAATTTACTTGGTGGGAGGCTTATGAGAGGCGTAGGCCCGTTGGTGCAGCGCCCCTTTCTTGGCAGCAGTTTTCCACTCTCTTCTTAGAGAAGTATGTTCCACAGTCCCGCAGTTTGAGCTGCGCAGGCAGTTTGAGCAGCTGCGACCGGGTGAGATGACGGTGTCACAGTACGAGATGAGTTTTTCAGAGCTTGCCCGTCATGCTATTTGGTTAGTCCCTACAGAGAGAGATAGGATCAGGATATTTATGGATGGCCTCTCGTATCAGCTCCGTATTCTTATGACCAGAGAGAGGGTATCGGGTGCTACTTTTGAGCAGGTTATTCATATTACCCGAGAGATTGAGTCAGTTTGTCTCCAGGAGCGAGATGAGAGGGAGGTCAAGAGGCCTCGAGGGTCTAGTAGTTTCGATGGTGTTCTTTCAGGGGGCAGTTCCAGCATGGCAGGGGTCGTCCATTCAGGTTGGCTCGGTCGACCCGCTCAGGTTATCGTGGTGGATCCGCTGGTCGTGGTCCTCACAGTTCTCATCAGGGGAACACATCATTCAGCGCTCTTCCAGCCCAGATTTCATCTCGAGCACCATCGGTAGGACTAATCTATGCCTGATTCTTCCAGAGGTTATCCTGGTGCTAGGGGTTCCTTTCAGTCCCCATCTCCAGCATCGGGGAGTTGTTACCAGTGTGGGGAGTTCGGGAATATGAGGAGACAGTGTCCTCATTTCTTGGTGGTCCATATCAATAGAGGGGTCAGCCCTCGACATCAGCTCCAGTTACTTCACTAGCCACCCAAGGAGTGAGGGGTGGGGTTCAGGCAGCTAGAGGCCGCCCTAGAGGGGGAGGTCGATCCGGTGGAGGTCAGGCCCGTTTTTATGCACTTCCAACCAAACCAGATGCTATGGCCTCAGATTCAGTGATTACATGTATTGTTTCAGTTTGTCATCGAGATGCTTCAGTCTTATTTGATTCTGGTTCCACGTATTCCTACGTTTCATCATATTTTTCCCACTTCCTGGATATGCCCCGCGAGTCCTTAGTCACATCTGTTCATGCGTCGACTCCGATGGGCGATACTATTGTTGTGGACCGAGTGTATCAGTCATGTGTTATAGCTATTGGGGGTCTGTAGACCCGAGTGGATCTACTATTGCTTAGCATGGTTGACTTTGATGTGATATTGGGCATGGGTTGGCTATCTCCGTGTCATGCTGTTCTAGATTTTCACACTAAGGCCGTAACCTTAGCGATGCCGGGATGCCCGAGAGTTGAGTTGAGAGGTTCTATTGATTATGTGCCTAGTAGGGTGATTTCATACCTGAAGGCTCAGCGTATGGTAGAGAAAGGATTCCTGTCTTATTTGGCTTTTGTGAGGGATGTCAGTGCTGAGACTCCCACTGTTGATTCTATTCATGTGGTTCGTGAGTATCCGGACGTGTTTCCTGCATATGTGTTGGGCATGCCGCCCGATAGGGATATTGATTTTGGTATTGAGTTGGTGCCGGGCACTCAGCCTATTTCTATTCCACCGTATTGTATGGCACTAGCAGAGTTGAAAGAATTGAAAGAGCAGCTTCAGGAACTCCTAGAAAGGGGTTCATCCGGCCTAGTGTGTCACCTTGGGGTGCACCGGTGTTGTTCGTGAAGAAGAAGGATGGTTCCATGAGAATGTGTATTGACTATAGGCAGCTGAACAAGGTTATAGTCAAGAATAAGTATCATCTGCCTCGCATTGGTGATTTGTTTGACCAGCTTCAGGGAGCTAGGGTGTTCTATAAGATTGATTTGAGATCCGGGTATCATCAATTGAAGATTCTGGATTCAGATGTTTCCAAGATGACTTTCAGGACCCGTTATGGCCACTATGAGTTTTTGGTGACGTCTTTTGGGATGACCAATGCCCCCGCAGAGTTCATGCATTTGATGAACAACGTAATTCATCCATATTTGGATTTATTTGTTATTGTGTTCATTGTTGACATCCTGGTGTATTCTCGTAGCCAGGAGGAGCATGCTCAGCATTTGAGGGTTGTATTACAGAGATTGAGGGAGGAGAACCTTTATGCAAAGTTCTCCAAGTGTGAGTTTTGGCTTGGCTCAATAGTTTTCTTGGGGCACATGGTGTCCAGCGAGGGTATTCAGGTTGATCCGAAAAGATAGAGGCGGTGCAGAGGTTGCTATCTGAGGAAGGCCAATGTAGTGGCTGATGCCTTGAGCCGCAGAGAAGAGAGTTTGGGGAGTCTACCATATCTCCCAGCAGCAGAGAGACCATTAGCACTTGATGTTCAGGCCTTAGCGGGCCAGTTGGTGAGGTTGGATCTATCGGAGCCCCGCCGGGTATTGTCTTGTGTAGCCTCCAGGTCTTCTCTTTATGACCGTATCAAAGAGCGCCATTATGATGACCCACATTTACTCGTTCTTCAGGATAGGGTCCGGCGAGGTGATGCCAGGGATGTAGTTATTGGCGATTATGGTGTTATGAGGATGCAGGGTCGGATATGTGTGCCTAATGTAGATGGGCTTCGAGAGTTGATTCTTGAGGAGGCCCATAGCTCGCGGTATTCCATCCATACAGGTGCCGCGAAGATGTATCTGGATCTGAGGCAGCATTATTGGTGGAGGCGGATGAAAAAGGATATTGTTGGATTTGTAGCTCGGTGTCTCAACTACCAGCAGGTCAAGTACGAGCATTAGAGACCAGGTGGATTGCAACAGAGTTTGGTTATTCCTGAGTGGAAGTGGGAGCGGATCACTATGGACTTTGTAGTCGGGCTCCCACGGACTTAGAGGAGGTTCGATGCCATATGGGTTATTGTGGATCAGCTGACTAAGTCCGCTCACTTCATTCCTATTTGTACTACTTATTCTTTGGAGCGGTTAGCTCAGATTTATATTAGGGAGATTGTTCGGTTGCATGGTTTTCCGATTTCAATCATTTCTGACAGAAGTACTTAGTTCACATCGCAGTATTGGAGGTCCGTGCAGAGAGAGTTGGTTACTCAGGTCGAGTTGAGCACGGTCTTTCACCCTCAAACGGACGGGAAGTCCGAGGCGCACTATTCAGATACTAGAGGACATGTTAAGCGCTTGTGTTATTGACTTTAGGGGTTCATGGGATCAGTTTCTGCCACTCGCGGAGTTTGCATATAATAATAGTTATCAGTCTATTATTCAGGTGGCTCCATATGAGGCTTTGTATGGGAGGATGTGTAGATATCTGGTTGGTTGGTTTGAGCTGGGTGAGGCCAGACTCTTGGGTACGGATTTGATACAGGATGCTTTGGATAAGGTGAAGTTGATTCAAGAGCGGTGTCGCACAGCGCAGTCGAGACAGAAGAGTTATGCGGACCGGAAGGTCCGGGACGTATCTTTCATGGCTAGGGAGAAGGTCTTGCTGAAGGTGTCACCCATGAAGGGTGTTATGCGGTTTGGGAAGAGGGGAAAGTTGAGTCCCCGTTTCATTAGGCCTTTTGAGGTGCTTTAGAGGGTTGGAGAGGTGGATTATAGACTTGCCTTTCCACATAGCTTGTCGAGCATGCATCCAGTATTTCATGTTTCCATGCTTCGGAGGTATATTAGTGACTCGTCCCATGTTTTGGACTTCAGTTTGGTGCAGCTAGAGGGTGATATGTCTTATGAGGTGGAGCTAGTAGCTATTTTGGGTCGTCAGGTCAGAAGGTTGAGGTCTAAGGATATAGCTTTAGTGAGGATGCAGTGGAGAGGGCAGCCGGTGGAGGAGGCCACCTGGGAGACCGAGAGGGAGATGAGGAGCAGATATCCCCACCTTTTTTAGACTCCATGTATTTTTCTAGACTAGTTCGAGGACAAACGTTTTTTAAGAGGGAGAGAATGTAACGGCCTGGCCGGTCGTTCTGAGAGTTTAGCCCTGTTTTTCCCATTTCTTATTCATTCTTGTATAGTTCAGCTCTTTTGTGTTGCGTTGGGTTGATTGGTTCGGGTTCAGAGTGGTTATAATGAGAAATGAGACACTTAGTCTCTTAGGATGGTGATTTAGTTAGAAAAGTCAGCCGGAAATTTTCAGGTCATTCGGACGTGGTTTCGGCACTGTTGGCGAATTTCGGAAGTTTAGAAATCCATAGGCTTGAATTTGGATTTGATTTGGTGTTTTGATGTTATTTTGAGCGTTCCGAGGGGTCGTCTAGGTTGGTATATTTATATATGATTTGTTGGTACTTTTGATTGAGGCTCCGAGGGGCTCGGGGCTGATTTCGGATGATTTTTGAAGGTGGGAAGTTGGAAAAATACAGCAAATGGCTGTTGGTGCAGGCCTTCTGGTGTGCCCGCACCTGCGGATGGGGAGCCGCATATGCAAAGGCGCAGGTGCGGAAGACCTTGCGCAGATGCGGAAAAGTGGAACCTGGCCTGGGAGCACAGGTGCGGAAGTTGGATCGCACATGCGGGCCCGCATGTGCGTGTAGAGGACCGCAGATGCGGAAATTTCACTTAAGTGAGAATCCGCACCTACGAGGGATTTTCCGCAGGTGCAGTGCCGTAGGTGCGGCGCCGCAGGTGCGGGCATGGGGTCGCAGGTGCGGGCATGGGGTCGCAGGTGTGAGATGGCTGGGCAGAACCTATATAAGGTTGCCTTCGCTAATTCTCACTCATTTCTTCACCATTTTTGACGGATTTTGGAGCTTTGAGCTGGGATTTCAAAGGGGAATCAAGTGTATTCAGTGAGTTAAGCTACATGGACCTTGTATCTTGTGGTTATGACGATTATTCCAATTTTTAATCATGTTTTAGTGGAGAAATTTGGGAGATTAGGGCTTGAAATTTGGAAGAATAAATTGGGGATTTGAGGGGCCATTTGGGGTCCGATTTTGATGTATTTGGCATGCATGAACTCGTGAGAGCGTAAGGATTATAGTTATGTGATTATTATAGGAATCTGAGACGTGGGTCCGAGGGTCAGATTTGGCCAATTTCGGAATTTTTGATGTAAATTGGATATTTTCGAGTGGGTTTTGTCCCTTTAGCATATTTTGATGATATGAATCTGTTTTGAATAGATTCGGAGCGCGTTGATTCCGAGTCGAGGGGCAAATGCATCGCGGAGTAGTTTTCTTCTGGTTTGAGGTAAGTAACGATCATAAATTTAAACCTGAGGGTATGAAACCCCGGTAGTGTACTGATTTGATAAGTGAGGTGACGCACATGCTATATGGATCGGGTTGCATGCCGCATTGAGGTATATATATTGGATCGGGCTGCACGCCACAACGAGATATATTGGATCGGCCTGCACGCCGCAGCGATATAGCGCTTGGGCTGAAGAGCCCCTCCGGAGTCTGTACACCCCCAATGAGCACAGTCGACTATTTATTGATCGGGCTGCACGCCGCAGCTTTATATATATATATATATATGGATTGGGCTGCACGCCGCAGTCGCTATTATATGGAACCTGTTGAGCGTGAGTGTTGAGTGTGAGTGCTGATTGACGAGAGATGAGTCACGATTGACTGAGAGGCTTGCCCGAGAGGCTTTATTTGTGAGTGACACTATGCCCGAGGGGATTATTTCTATGAAACTACTGTCTTCACTCTTCTTCACATTTTTGCCTCTAAACGATAAATGTCGAACCAACGTTTTATATGAAATTTGAAAAGGGAAAACTGGAGTTTTATAAAACTTTCGGGACGTAGATCCCTGACTTGATTTATTGATTTCCACTGATGTTTATTATACGAATTTACATGATTTTTAGAGCTCGTCACTACACTCAAGTCCTTATTTATATTTGTTACTATCAGGTTGTTGCAAAATTAAACAAGGAAAGCAAGAAAACTATCTTTTTTCTGTTTTCCCTTAGTCACGAAACACGCGAATTCAATATTATAACCTTCAATATTTTTGTAGAAAAAACAACAAAAGAATTTTGACTAGAAGCTTAAATAAATTTTACACGTAAGTTTTCTAAACTGAGAAAAGAATTTTCACCAAGTTTCTAAATTTGAAGTTTAATTCTAACTCTAAAAGGCTTTAAGGTCAATCAAGAATGTCTAAGTCGATGTCTTTACTTTTTTACTTTAAATAATTCTATATTTTTTATTAATGACATTGACAATCATCTTATTATTAGACAATTTGTGATTGGCCCAATCTACTTGAAATTATTAACGAAGCTAGTTGTACGACTTTTCTCTCCATTGTTATCATTTATATCTCCAAGGAGAAATATATGATGACCTTTTTTCCGTTTCTACTTAAAACCCTTTTAATAAGGAAAAAATTAAAGAAAAGTTTTTGACAGCTTTATTGAATTAGTATCTAACTAGGAGGACAAATTAGAAACTTTTGCTCACAAATAAAGATTAAAGTATTATTCTACCTCCTTTTATCAATTTGAGAAAAGTAATGTCGCTGTGCTTACTATAGAAAAGACATCCTTGTCATGCAAAAAGCCCTTCCTGTTGAAATGGCGATCCTGTGTTTCCCTTGAGAGACAATATGATTAGTTACTTGCCATGCCTTCTAATTTCCCTTATCTAATCATTATACGATTACTATCATTATATGATTAAGAACCTGGGATTCTGCTTGGATGCTGGCAAAGAAAGGGACAGGACCCCATCAAATATTGCAAATAATTCGTTATCCCTCCATTATTGCTGCCTCATTATCGAAGCTAGGAAATAATTTTATTTCCCATGTCATCTTATGTAGTACTATTTGATTGATCATAGATTTTAAAAAAGAAAAATAATACTTTTTGAAATTTACTATCTTAAATAAGTCATAACAATTGATTATCTATAAGAATTTCTAACTAGGAATAATATAAAATTTTAAGGTTAAATAATTTTTAATTTAAAAAGGAGACCTTTTTAGAACCTACCAAAGAGCAAATGAGATCACATAAGCAAGAACGAAAATGAAAATGTGTTATACCGAGGGGTGTGCATAATTTCGGCAAACCCGAAATACTAAAGTGAGATCCGATTTTTTTATTACGAATTAGATTTCAGATATAGATTTTAAATTTTTTTATTATGAATGGAATTTTGGATTTGGGACTATGGAATTCCGACTTTTTAGCCCTACTCATTAGATATTAATCAATTACACATATGCCCAATATTAATATGTCTAATACGCTATTTATTAAACACTAGTCCATATATCTCATTCTAATTACTAAGTTCAATATCGGATGCGCATGCGCTACTAAATCTAGTATAAAGTTTTCTTCTCTCGCTCATGTCAGTAGTCATTTTTTGCATTTTTATACGGTCAAAATCGGGCTTTCCTTTTTTGTATGGTTAATCGAGACCAAAGCGCATGCCAAAGTTTGACCCCATGTCATATCGGACCATGACACGAATTCAGGTTGCCAAGCCCGTGATTCAGGGACCAATCGAGATCGAGATCAGCCGAGATCGAGACTGAGAGGAATAGAGATCGAGCGAGGTCGAGGGAAGCCTGCCGAGTCGAATAACGGAACCAAGATATCTGCGTTCGGACAAGGATCGCGGCGGAAATCTCGGCACGTATCAACTCAAGACCGGTTAATTAGCCAATCATGGGATTTCCTACTATATTTAGAATTGTACCATAAGTAGAACTCCTCTGATATATAAATGGGGTTCTAATCATTTTGTACATTACATTCACGCAGAACAAAGCAATATATTATATTTTTTCTCTTAAGCTTTCAATACTCTGTTGCTTAATTCATATTTTCAATAGCAGATACTTATTTAGTTCGAGGGCAACCTAACTCGAGGGCCAAAGCCGCATATCATATTCGATTTGCTCTATTTTTATTTACAGTCAATTTTTAATATATATTCATATATTTCTTGGTTTGTGCCAATTGAAATAACATATCCTTAAAACCACTTATAAATTTAATTGTTATCTGATTTTAAGGGTAAACAGTTTGGTGCCCACCGTGGGGCTAAGGATAATAGTGATTGCCTGGTACTAATTTTTGCAACACACACTATTTATACTTGTTCTTGTGAGTGTTTTAGATTCAAGGATCAGCATGTCGAACTCTCAAGCAGTTCCCACACACATCGACAATGGCCTTGGTTTTCATGGCGAAAACGACAACATAGACGCCTCAGGGAACGAAGTGCCTCTAGTTGACCTCGATGAAGTTCCAATTGCAAACCCCATCGACGCCAGTTCCTATGTTTCCATTAATGCAAATCTGGCCGTCAACCTTGAGCATAGCATCCGCAGAGACATTCGATCAGCCGGTCAGAAAACACAGGGTGGCGAAGAAGCCGGAATCAGCCTTCACATAATATTCAAAATATTGCTGACTCAACAAGCTGCAATAGCACAACTCCAAAATCAGAACCACGCACCGAGCAAGGTCGAGCTTGAGCCATCGCAGGAAGTTGTTCATAGGGCCGAACCAGTGTCTGAAAGATCAAACAGAAATGAATCAGGGACCGACCCCGCTATCATGAAGATGCTCGAGATGATCATAAATTGAATTGAATCGGGAGAGAAGAAGATTGAAGCAAATGACAAGAAAGTAGAAACATATAACTCCAGAGTTGATCAAATTCCGGGGGCACCACCGATTTTGAAGGGTTTGGATTCAAAGAAGTTCGTGCAAAAACCTTGCCTCCCAAGCGCGGCTCCTAAACCCATTCCCAAGAAGTTCCTTATGCTAGAAATTCTCAAGTATAATCGAATTACCGACCCCAACGAGCATGTCACTTCTTACACATGTGCAATTAAGGGGAATGATCTAGAGGACGATGATATCGAGTCTGTTTTGTTGAAGAAATTTGGGGAGACCTTATCGAAGGGAACAATGATATGGTACCATAATTTTCCACCCAACTCCATTGATTCTTTTTCCATTCTCGCACATTCCTTTGTTAAATCACATTCCAGAGCAATAAAGGTCGAGACTACGAAGTCGAACCTCTTCAAAGTGAAGCAGAAAGACAATGAGATGCTAAGAGAGTTCGTGTCTCGGTTCCAAACTGAACGTATGGATCTACCACCGATTGCTAATGATTGGGCCATTCAGGCCTTCACTCAAGGGTTAAACATATGAAGCTCGGTGGCCTCACAACAGTTAAAGCAGAACTTGATCGAATACCCAGATGTCACCTGGGCCGATGTGAATAATCGGTATCAATCAAAGATTAGGGTCAAAGATGACCAGTTGGGAAATCCTTGTGGGTCTGTTTATCCTTTCAGGCTCGTGGACAGAGGTTAAAGGGATATTGACCAGGAACCATAGTCAAACAGAGATCAATATTAGCCATACAGTGGAGATCGGAGAAACAACGGTCCTGGACGCAACCTCGTTCGAGGTGATAGAAGAAATGATCGATGTCAGAGCTCTCGAGGGCTCACGAGTGAAAACGGTTTCGACAGGAATGTCGATCCCAAAGAAGAAAGGAATACAAATTCAATGTTAATGTGTCAGCTATCGTATCATCCATTGGGCGCATCAAAGACACCAGGTGGCCTTGACCTCTGCAGACTGATCCGACCTAGAGAAATCCTAATCAAATATGCAAGTATCATGGCACCCTTGATCTTAGAATAGAGGATTGCAGACATCTAAGGGATGAGGTAGCCCGTTTGTTCAACAAGGGGAATCTTCGAGAATTCTTAAGCTATCGGGCTAAGAACCACTTCAAGAACATGGATTCAAAAAGACAGAATGAGCAAGAGGAGTCGCAGCATGTAATCCACGTGATTGTTGGAGGGTTGATATTCATCTGGGGCCCGTATTTACGCTCTACAGGGTGTCAATCACAAAAGAAAAGCAGACTCGGGATTATGTACCGGAAGGGACTTGTCTTTCAATGACGAGGATGCAGAGGGGATCTTACAACCCCACAACGATGAACTGGTAGTATTTGTTCTTATGAATAAAATTCAATTTAAACGTGTTTTGATTGATCCAGGTAGCTCGGCCAACATTATTCGATCGAGGGTTGTATAATAGCTCGGCCTAACGGATCAAGTTCTGCTCGTAGCCCAAGTACTTAACGGCTTCAACATGGCATGTGAAACCACCAAAGGCGAAATAACTTTGCCAGTGAACATGGCCGGGACTATCCAGGAAATGAAGTTCCATGTAATCGAGGCTGACATAAGGTATAACACCCTGTTCGAAAAGCCATGGATCCATAACATGAGGGCAGTACCCTAGGCCCTTCACCAGGTTCTAGAGTTCCCGATGCCAGAGGGAGTCAAAACGGTTTACGGGGAGCAGCCCGCCGCCAAGGAGATATTCGTAGTCGACGAAGTGGTACCTATATCGACACTCTCATCAACAATAGGTTCGGATTCGAAGGGAAAATAGGAGGCCAAATAGAACTACAGACACCGGCCTTGACCCAATTGGAGAAGCAAGGGATCGACGAGGATGATGACTATTGGATCCCTCGATCCTTCATAATCCCTGATGACTCCGACGTACCAAGTCAATTGTTGAAGAGCTAGAACATGTCATACTGATCGAACATCTTCCCGAACAAAATGTATTCTTGGGCACGAGGTTACACCCTGAGCTCAGGAAAAAACTTATTCAATTCTTTTTAGCTAACATGGATTGCTTTTCTTGGTCCTATCTCGACATGACAGGGATGCCACCAGAAATCACTACCCATAAACTAAGCCTGGACCTGAGGTCTCACCCGGTGAAGCAAAAAAGAAGGCCCCAGTCCGAGGTTAAGCATGCCTTCGTCAAGGACGAGGTAACCAAATTTCTCAAAATAGGGTCCATTCGGGAAGTAAAGTATCCCGAATGGTTAGCAAACGTAGTAGTAGTCCCCAAGAAGGGAAATAAACTTAGAATGTGTGTAGAATATAAAGACTTGAATAAAGCATGCCCTAAGGATTCTTTTCGTTTTCCTAATATAAATCGTATGATCAATGCCACGGCCGGACAAGAGATTCTCAGTTTTCTCAATGCCTACTCCGGGTACAACCAAATACTTATGAACCCGGACGATCAGAAAAAGACCTCATTTATGACTAAGTACGGCACTTACTGCTACAATGTAATGCCCTTTGACTGAAAAATGCTGGTGCACCTTATCAACGCCTAGTAAACCGAATAATCGAAGAACGAATAGGGAAATCAATGGAAGTATATACTGATGACATGTTAGTTAAGTCCCTGACAGCAGAGGACCATTTGACGCATTTCAAGGAAACTTTTGATATACTGAAGAGGTACAACAAGAAGCTCAACCCAGAAATATATGTGTTCGGGGTCGGCTCAGGCAAGTTTCATGTCTTCATGGTATCCAATCGAGGGATCGAGATCAACCCCAATAAAATTGAAGCTATCAAGAACATCACAGTAGTAGATATTGTAAAGGTCATGTAACGGCTAACGAGGCGCATAGTCGCCCTAGGGCGGTTCATTTTGAGATCCTCAGATTAGGATTCATAGATTCTTCTCGTTGCTAAAGAAGAAGAATAATCTTAGGTGGACTCCGGAATTTGAATAGGACTTGGAGAAACTAAAGCGGTACTTATCAAGCCCGCCGCTGCTTCACACTCCAAAAACGGACGAGCCACTTTACTTGTATTAGAAGTCTGGGAATAGCGCTAAGTGGAGTCTTGGTCCGAGAAGAACAAGGTACGCAATTCCCTATCTATTATGTTAGTAGGACCTTAGGCGAGGCCGAAACCAGATATCCACACTTAGAAAAATTGGTGTTTGCTCTGATAAGCGCCTCTAGGAAACTAAAATCATATTTTCAATGCCATCCATTATATGTTGTAACAACTTATCCACTTCGAAATATTTTGCACGAACCCGAGCTTTCAGGTCAGTTGGCCAAATGGGTCGTAGAAATCAGCGGGTACGATATTGAATATCGACCTCGGATAGCCATCAAGTCTCAAATATTGGCAGACTTCGTAGCTGACTTCTCGCCGACACTCGTACCCGAAGTTTAAAGAGAACTGTTAGTAAAATCGGGTACATCCTCGGGAGTCTGGACCCTCTTTACGGATAGTGCTTCGGACGCAAAAAGGTTCGGGCTAAACATCGTACTAAAACCACCCACAGGTAATCTAGTTAGACAATCTATCAGGACTACAAAATTGACTAACAATGAGGCCGAATATGAGGCCATGATTCTCGAATTAGCTAAACGCTTGGGAGTGGATGTCATTGAGGCCAAGTATGATTCTCTCGTCGTGGTAAACCAAGTTAACAGAACCTTTGAAGTCTGAGAAGACCGAATGTAGAGATACTTGGATAAGGTACAGGTCACTCTCATCGATTCAAGGAATGGGCCTTGCAACATGAACCTCGAGATTAGAACAGAGAGGTTGATGCCCTCGCAAACTTAGGATCCTCGGTCGAAGATGACGAACTCAATTTGGGGGTTGTCATACAAATCACAAGATCGGTGATCGAAGAAGATCATGCTGAGATAAACTCCACATGTTTGACCTGGGATTGGAGAAACCAATATGTGGAGTATTTAAAGAATGGGAAGCTCCCATCAGATCCAAAGGAATCGAGAGCTCTACACACGAAGGCAACAAGATTCACCTTGTCTGAAGATGGAACGTTGTTCAGAAGGATGATCGATGGTCCATTAGAAATATATCTAGGACCGAGAGAAATCGTATATGTCCTAAGGGAAGTCCACGAGGGCACTTGCAAAAATCATTTTGGTGCCGAATCATTTGTCCATAAAGTGATCAGAGTCGGATACTACTGGATCTACATGGAGAAAGATGCAAACGAGTTCATTCAAAAATGCGATAAATGCCAAAGGCATGCGCCAATGATTTATCAACCCGAGGAACTGCTCCATTCGGTTTTATCCCCATGGCTGTTCACGAAATGGGGCATGGACATCGTCGTCCCTCTTCCATCGGCCCCAGTTAAAGCTCAATTTATTTCATTTATGACTAATTATTTTTCTAAGTGGGTTGAAGCACAGACTTTCCATAAAGTCAGAGAAAAAGTGGTCAGACTTTATTTGGGACCACATCATATGTCGATTTGAGATGCCCTCCGAGATTGTGTGTGATAATGGTAAGCAGCTCATCGGCAGCAAGGTGACTAAATTTCTCGAAGATCACAAGATCAAAAGGATCCTATCAACGCCTTATCACCCCAGCGGGAATAGACAAGCCGAATCAACCAACAAAACCATCATCCAGAATATTAAGAAGAGATTGACCGATTCCAAAGAGAAATAGAGGGAAATACTACCTGAGGTTCTACGTGCATACCGCACAACACCGAAATCCAATACCGGAGCAACACTGTTCTCATTAGTTTATAGCGCCAAAACTCTAATCCCGATTGAGGTCAGAGTACCTAGCATCACGTTCCAATATGCAACAGAAGAGTAAAATAACGAGGCCATGAATACGAGCCTAAAATTGTTGGATGAAATAAGCGAAGCAGCCCTCATCCGATTGGCCGCCCAAAAATAGCGGATCGAAAGGTACTACAGTCAAAGGGCGAATCTTTGATATTTTAACGTCGGGGTCTTGGTGCTAAGAAAAGTCACCCTCAACACCCGAAATTCGAATGAAATAAAACTGGGTCCGAACTGGGAGGGACCATACCAGATTCTCGAAGTCAGCGGAAAAGGATCCTACAAGCTCGGAACGATGAACGTGAAACAACTACCGAGCAATTGGAACATATCACACCTAAAACGATACTACTGCTAAGGTACGGCCCCATTCAATTTTCATTTCCATTTTAGACTAACTCTTGCAGGTAGTCAACCTGGAACGGCGATGGATTTTTCGACACGAAGTCTTTAAGTTTGAAAGCATGCGTTGCACTCTTTTTTCCTTAGACCCGTTTTGTCCGAAATGGGTTTTTCGGTGAGCTTTTTAATGAGGAAACCATGGATCGCGCTAACATAGAACAATTCAACAGTATCCGAGGTTCCTTTGCAATCAACCTCGAATACTGGAGGCATTGACCTCGAATGTCAACTTTGTTGCAAGGAAATTACTTCACAATAACGGGGTCTCAATATGTGAAATTTGTAAGGGCAAAATAGTCAAACAAACCATGCCCGCATAGGTTGCTCGAGCCCTGGCACAGAAAATGTACGCATGTATAGTCATGTTTGGAAAGAATAAAGAGAAGTATTTTTCCTTGCCAATATCTCATGCCTTAGAAAAAGTTTTTCTACTTTACAATTCCATATTTTCGATCTATTGTGGAAACATGCTTAAGGGTCGATTATAACCAGATTTTGGATAATCACTCCCACACTCGGGGACTGCCATGCAAACAGTAAATTCGAACAAGATCGAATTATTGAAACATCGAGGTCATAAGACCTTTTAGGCAACCCTCAAATTTTAAAGGTCATGGCCACCCTACTCGGGGACTATTACTTCAGGCAAGCTCGAAATAAACGGGAAAATAAGCCCAACGGGAAGATCCCGTACTAAGAGGATATGGCCGAATTAATACGGCTCGGAGACGCTCGTGTTCCATAACAAAATAGGCCTTCGAATTCTTTCATAACAGATTTTAATGGCTACCCCCAGCAAAGTCATAAAAAGCTTGTAAGATCGTAGCCTCGAGCATGGATCTCCTCAAGGGTCTACCTTTGAGACTGGCATTTGGCATGCTCAGCGACCCAATTTGCTTGAACCTGAGCAGCCTCGTCAACTTCCTTTACTCGGGCCTAGCAGCTTCCGTATCGGTCCGATAGATACCCACCATTGCATCAGCATTAGCCTTCGCTTCGACCTCCGATTTGGCCGCTTCGAGTTCTGTGACCAGATTCTCCCGATCAGAAATTGTCGAACTCAACTGAGGCTGGAGCTCCTTGATTTCCTTGGTTTGTACCAAGGTTTTCTCTTTCATGCTTCGGATTTGGCAAGGCGGTCCATATTTTTCTTCCACTCCACGACCTCATCCTTCACTGCGTCCACTTCCTTACGAAGTTGCCCGATCACATCGAGGTTTTGTTGGACCTGCGGGTTCGAACCATTAGTCACCACACCCGAATCACCATCACTAACTTCTAAGATTATTCGTACCTGCTCGGTCAGCTCGGCGTGTTCTTTCTGAGACACATATAGCTTAGCGCCGAGGCCTTTAGCTTCATCTTCTCTCTGCTCACTGAGAAGCTTGAAGGCATCCTTTTCCTCAGTAAGCCCTCAGATCTCGGCCTTGCACCGACTCAGTTTCCCTCAGGATCGGAAGAAAGCCTCATGATGAAGCACCGAAGCCTACAAACAAAGGATGAGGTATTATACAAAGGGAGAAAAGTACAAGTATGAAAATTGACATCGATAATGAAATTTGGGATTACCCGGTTTAGAGCCTATTGGGCTTCGTTGAAAAGACAGGGTGTTGCCACCTTATACATATTGGCTTGGTCTTCTTCTGTGACCAAGCATCAGAGATAGCTAGCCACCTCTACAAGGGCAGCAAAAATCCGAGCATCCTCCGCGACCAAGATAATAATTGATTGCTAACGCTCGGGATCGACACTAGGGGCCGAAAACTGATTTGTCAGTTTAAAGCTCAAGGAAGCCTCACTCGATCTATTCCTAGGTATATCCCAGTCACTCAGACCGGCGACATCTTCGACTCCGACAAAATAACCACAGAAAGGGTCTTTTGCTCCATGGACCCCTTCCCCGTGGCAAGTCTCCACCGTCTGAGCTTCCTGTATCATCGCCTCAGTAAATGAAGGAAAGAAGGGGAGTCTCCGATATCTACCACCCAAAATGAATATTTGGGGGTTCTGCTTTCATTTCGAGGAGCCTCTAGCCTGTTTTATACCCTCATTCACCGCTTTCTCAACGGTCTTCTCACCCCGAGGTGAAGCATCTTCAGCCCTTTCTAGGTCAGGGACTTCGGCTGAGGCTTCCCCCTCGATCTCATCGGGTCGAGGTAAAGCAGTTTCAACTTCCACCGGCTCAGCAGCTCTTCGGTCTCGGCGTACACGGGCCACCAACCCGGAGTCATCTTCTTCTTTTTCTTCTTCTTCATCCATTAGCCATTGGAACGACTCCAAAGTCAGAGGGATGATGATCCCCTTAGGTTTGTGGGTTGTTCTCTTTTTGGGATTCTGCCCCTCAGAACTCGAAGCCCTTTCCTCTTGTTCTCCTTCACCGGCTTCGAGATAGATGGTGGGGGAAGGATCACCAAATGGGGGCCTCATTGTCACTTCCTTCCCGAGACCTACAAAAGAAGAAAAATGAGTAAGCCCGGGAAAGTATTTGAACAATGGCCAAATTATTAAGTTAGGAAAAAAGGTTTACCATGAATACTAAACTCCCACCGACCCTTTGACAAATTGCGCCATACACGCTCGCCTTGCGTCGACTACGGTATCAGGCTCCTGACCCGATTCTCGAGATGAGGAACTGCACCCGGCATCCAGGCAGGGATTGTATCAAGTAGAACATCGATAAGAAAGGATGAAAAAAAATAAGACAATGAAGAGGAATTAAGGAAGGAATTATACTTACGTCTCATATTCCATTTCTCAAGAAATAGCATGCTTTCAGCCGGGATTAAATTTGTGGTCTTTACTAGAACGAACCGGCCCATCCAGCACTGGTATTTGTGTTCGTCTATGCTCGAGAAAGGTGCCATGGTGGCCCGACATTGAAGCTTTATTAGCCCACCTCAATAGAGTCGAGGGATGTACAGGCGTATGAGGTGGTCGAGGGTAAAGGGAAGCCCATCGATTTTGCTTACGAAATAACAAAGTAGTATCACGATCCTCCGAAAAGAGGGGTGAATTTGACCTAGGGTTACCTTATATTTTTTGCAGAAATCAATGATGATTGGATCGAGGGGAACCAGCGTGAAGGGATAAGTGTAAACACTTAGTAACCTTTCCACGTGGGTGGTGATTGCTTCTTCTGGAGCCGGCACCACCACGTCTTTGTTACCCCAGTTGCAATCTTTTTTAACATGGTCAAGGAGGCTTTTGGATAACGAGCATATATATCTCGATACCGACTCGCATCGACCCATAACCGAGGAGGTTCTCTCAATCTTGAAGTCAGAATCGATGAAACACCCTCCCAGGAACTCTTCGGGGCGTGTTCCTCGCCGGCCGGCCGGGATGAGGAGGCAGTTTCTTTCTGCGGAATAGTGTTTGATGTTTTAGCCATGTAGTTTTTACGGGCAAAGAAGAATAGTAATTGAAAATAAACACTTGGTGTTTGGGATAAAACAAACAAGGAAACTCAAAGATTTGAAAATATGAAGCTTTGAAGAAGGCAAAGGACTCTGAAGATTAGAATGAAGAAGATTGAAAGTAAAGTTTGAAATAATGAAGAAGGAGGGTATTTATTGATTTCACATCGATGGTTCAAGGCCGACTGTGGACTGACGCGCATTAAATGCATGGGAAACGGTACCGAAGACATTTTGGTCACCTCTGTTGCTTACGTCATGATGTACCGAATAACGAAAAACCAAGACATCTGCGATCGGACAAGGATCACGGCGGAAATCTCGGCATGTATCAAGCCAAGACCGGTTAATTAGCCAATCATGGGATTTCCTACTATATTTGGAATTGTACCATAAGTATAACTCCTCCGCTATATAAAAGGGGTTCTAATCATTTTGTAATCCTTACATTCATGCAGAACAAAATAATTTATTACATTTTCTCTCTTAACCTTTCAATACTCTGTTGCTCAATTCATATTTTCAATAGTATACTTATTTGGTTTGAGGGTGACCTAGCTCGAGGGCGAAAGCCGCGTATCATATTCGATTTGCTCTATTTTTATTTACAGTCAATTTCTAATATCAATAAATATATTTCTCAGTTTGTGCCAAATAAAATCACAAATCCTAAAAATCACTTATAAATTTAATTGTTATCCGATTTTAAGGTAAACAACATTTATGAAAACTGAAGGCTAAAGCTAGGTCAACTGCATTTGTTGTCATTTCAGGAGTTGTGGCACTGGGTTATTAAGTAAACATATTAGTTGTTTAAATCGTAAGGAGTCTATGATGAGTGAGTGATGGTTGACTTGATTATTAATTATTAGAAGTATGTTTTATTTGGACATGGTATTATTATGTTTTGACTTGTTAATTTTCCACATGATTACTTGTTAGATTTGTTGTTATTCTCAAGCTCAGAATACTTCTATCTTGACATGGTTTTAATGCGTTGGACTTGTTAATTATTAGGTCCTTGTGAATATTTTTATTGTATTACCTTTATAATGAATCATTAGTTCATTTGGATGATTATTCTATGAAGAAGGAATACTTTATTTGGATGTAAACTTTTGTAAGAAGAAAAAGAAAAGTTCAAATTATTGACTAAAATTGAAAGAAAGAATTACAAAAAATACACGTGACTTTACACCATAACAAAAACTGGCTCATGTTTTTAAGTTTTACCTGACCTGGCTCATATTGTACACATTTTGAAAGCACTACCAAATTTAAAATCAGTGTTCTTACAACCATTGATTTTGAAAGCTACGGAGCTAAATCTGTGTTCTCACAACCATTGCTTTCACTCTCTCTTCTTCTCACATCTTTTACATATGCTTCATGGGGGCGTGTATTTTCTGCTTCTCCCCATGTATCACCTGGTTGCAATGTAAGAAAATTGAATAGTAGAAGTTCATCTTTGAAGGCAATTCAAAGATTTGCTTTCGAAAATAGGATGTTTTGAGTTTGTTAGTTGTTTGGATTTGGTGTTGTTCCAGTTAGTTAAAAATATCAAAAGAAGTTCAAAATATAAATTTGAAGTTATTTTGAGTAGATTTGAGCAAGATTTGAGTTAAATTTCAGAAAAGACGCAAGGAAGAAGACGAAGTCAGTTTTTTGTATAATTATGTAAAATCTTGTATAATAGTGTATATGAGTGTATAAACACATCTTATACCCTATTATACACCTTTATACAAGCGTCTATAGACAAACTTCTTCCACGATTTTCAGTTGCAATGCTTGTTCAAAACCAGTCCAAATCTCCATTAAATGACTTCAAATTTTATATACAACCTCCTTATACTATTTTTAACAAGTCTAAATAGCACCCACTCCAAATTTCTCACAAAATCAAATTCAGAATTTAAACCCACATATTTAAGTTTGTTAAAAATCTAATTTTCACCACCCAAATGGAATTGGTTTATTGAACTAATATTTGAGTCACAATTACTGATTCGGAAATTAACTTAAAATCTGGAGCAATCTTTTTAAAAATTAAATAGTAATTTTGAGAACCTATTGGAGTTGGATGTTGAATCTTAACCTATTATTTTTGGGCTAGTTGGTTGTAAATTAAAATATGAGCTATGAAATTAAAAGTAGGAAGCCCATTTATTCTTATATGAAATTTTCCCAAATTGAAATTACAAAATATCCAAACTAATTAATACGAAATGGAATTTAAGTAATTCAATTCAATCTGAGTTTATTTATATTATATTTGAATTGTAATAAAATGCCTTATGTGAACTGATTCAGCATTATGCAAAAATGCTCCCTAGCATGAACTCCAAAATCATCAACTCACATCGTCGATCCCCCCCAAACCACCAGACATCAACAAAAATCCACCACAATTTCATCAACAACAACTATCCAAAACAACTTTCAAGGAAATGTTGATATCAAATAACCCTATGATCTTTGCACCCACACTTCACAAATCAGACGAGTACAACCTAGACTACACCATGGAAGATGGAGGAATAATGAAAGAAACACTGGAAGATCCATCATGCGGAATAAGCAAGATAACACTCTCGGATGAGGATAAAAAATAAGAATCTAAGCACCATGGAAGCATGCAGTTATATTTAAGTTATTTGGGAAAAGGATTCTGCACCAATACCTACGAGCAAAAATCCAGGTACTTTGGAAATCATCAGAGGAGATAAAGCTAATAGACTTGGGTGAAGACTACTTCATCATCAAATTTACTAAAAGAGAAAATATGAATTTAGAACTACATCAAGGTCCATGATTTGTTAATGGGCATTATCTTTCAGTGGCTAAATAGAGGCAAAATTTTGTGGCAACAAAAGAAAAAATCACTACGTTAGCCATATGGATTCGGCTGCCACAATTACCAACTGAGTTTTATGATTAAAAAATTCTGAAAGAAATAGGGAATTCAATAGGTCGTCTATTCAAAATAGATTTGTGCACATCAACTACGGTAAGGGGTCGCTATGCTCGTCTATGTGTGGAACTCCCACTGGACCATCCAGTGCAAACCTACATCTATATTGGTTCACATAAGCAATCCACCCACTACAAAGGAGAAAACCTATTATGCACAATTTGTGGAATGCTGGGGCACATCTCAAACGCCTGCTCCAATGCCCAGAAACCATCAATATCACAAACAATTACAGAGTTCACAAAGGAGGGCACTAATGAAGAAAATGAAACAGAAGGATGGAAGGTTGTCAATTTCAAAAAAAATAAGCGGCATCATGGAAAAATCCGATCCCCTGATAAATCACCATCAAGGAGGATCAAATAAATCCAGGCACCTCTGTAAATCGTCTCCATACAAGCAATGGTAAGGCCCAAGATACTCAACATCACCACTACAAAGCTAAGGTCTCCACTAATTCTAAATACCACATAGAACAATCAACCCCTAAGAAATACATGGAAAACAATTCACCCATTAACCACTTTACCACTCTTGATCATGAGCAAACGGTTTTGGAGGATAAAGAAAAAAATGAAAATAATAATTATAATACAACCTACCATGCACAGCCATACGTGGCCATTTCAAATAAAAAAAATACCAACATGGACATAAGCGTGTCCAACCAAAATGGCGACGATATGTGTTCCATGCAATTAGAAGAGGCTAACACAATCATCAAGCATAGTCTTAGCACTAATCCCACATGGCAAGAAATAAACCTCACAAACACAACTAATACACACACTACTAATACTCAATTAATCACTAAAAGCTAACCGGAGAAACTAGAAAACATCAAAACACCTGAGCATGCAAGCCATTTGTCCTTAACTACAACAATCACAAGACAAATGTCTTACACCAACACACACGGCAAAAATCCTACAACATCTCCTAATGAACCTATAAGTATCTTCATTGCCCACTCCAAATCCATGCAAGAAGATCTTCCAATCATTACTCCAACCCCAAATCAAATACTTCCTCTGGAAGAACTTACCCTTCCACACATTCTTCCTCCAATTATTACTACTGTGTCTTCACACGATGCCAATAATTCCATACTCCTTGAGAAGAAGACACAGGCTTATCCAAATTCTCCGACAACAAAGAACCAATCCAATGGAGAACCACCAAGCCCCTCATCCTCAACCACTAGCCCCACAAATTATCTTTGTCCAACCCCCACAACCACAAGACTACCAACCATTATCTTGGATGGAGATGGGACTCATGGGTCATGCCATCTCATTCAACATTCAAGTAAACGGGCAGGACACCATAGTGATCTTACAAAACACACAATATCTAGCTCAACTTGTCACGGAGGGCATGAGAATTTCCATGAGCAATTACTGGAACCAAAATTGGTTGAACAACATCCTTCAACCACTATCTCTATCACTGAATCAANCCCCCCACTTCAACCCAACCCAGCCACAGAACCTACTTCCAAATCTACCATTCTTTCCCCCAAACATCCTAACAGTCATGAATCCGATATTTCTACCCTGGGACACCACACATCAAGTTCAGGAACAGGAGATGAATCAAGAGATTCCCCATGCACCTCCTTCCCCACACCATGCCATGCAAGAACCAGACGTACCCCAAGCCATGCAGGAGTAGAACCTAGATGTAGCAGAAATGGAAGAAGAGGTCAAAGGCCCTTTCAACCTCAACTCAAAAAAAGTCCTAGACTTCTCAAACCTAGATGGGGTAAAAGTCTATCTCTTTACGGAGAGGCAGGAAAAGAGGCACATGCTCAATTGTCCCCTAGCACTCTACAAGTGCTCGATGGACATCAGACCACCTCAAGACCCAACTGTGGGAAACAGGGCAATGATAGTGGTTCCCTCTATGAGGAGGAATCCCATCTTTCTGGGTGGAGTGAGGGAGAATGGAGACCCACAGAATCCAAACATCAATCAATCCATGAATCGACCAACTAATATTATAGTTTGGAATATCGAGGGGGGGAGGGGGTAATAATGACAACTTCAGGAGGAATTTTAGGGAGATGATCGACACACATAGACCTTGCCTAGTTACACTACTTGAAACTAGAATGGTCGATCATGAACAGTGGCTTGATGATTTTGGCTTCACTGAGTTAATTGAAGTCCCCTTTGAGGTACAATCTGGTGGCATAGTTGTAATGTGGAAGCATGAAGTAGCTACAGTGCACATATTCATTCGTAGGAATCATGAAATACATGCAACAATTGAGGTAAGACTTATTAAACAAACTTGGTTATTTTCATCTATTTATGCAAGTACTAATTATCAATGTAGAAATCTTATGTGGGATAATTTAGAACACATAGTCAATTATGATGGACGTTGGTTAATAGGTGGAGATTTTAAAGATATCATAGGGTCTCATGAGAAATTTGGAGGGAGGCGAATTAACAATTCTAGAGTAGATTATTTAAAAAATAAAATGGGGAATTGTAGATGATGTGTGGCTAGAATTCGTGATTTTAAGCATTATATACCTCGCATTTTATGTGCT
>ML305867.1:0-35704 GCA_005239505.1 Nicotiana paniculata | reverse complement strand
ACCCCAGATTATATTTGCAGCGCCCGTTTAGTCTTTCTGTAAGACATAGTTGAGCGTGATCAATAACCGTGCTGGTGAACAACACCGGGACCATCCAAGAAACAAAGCTCTATGTTATTGAAGGGGAGATGAGATATAATGCTCTATTCAGAAGGCCATGGATTCACAACACGATGGCAATACCATAAATACTACACCAGGCACTAAAGTTCCCCATACCGGGAGGGATCAAGACGGTTTACAGAGAGCAGCTGACCGCATATCACGACCCAATTTCTTCCACCGTGAAATTTTGTGACGGCACCTAGTCACTACGACTAGGTAAGCCTATTATTGCGGAAAATGAAAGAAAACATAAAAATATAAGCCAACAGATGAAATTAATACGCAGAATAGTGCCACTCGGCATGTACAGTGATCATCACTCCCAAAACCCGGAATGTCGCCAATCACAAGCTTCTAAGAGTCTCTACTGCTCTATACATAAATATTTGAAGAAAAACAGGGGTAATTTCTACACAAGGGACAGAAGGGGACTCCGAGGTCTGCGGACACGAGGAAAAGTACCTTGAAGTCTCCTAAAGCAGCAACCACACACTAGACACGAGGCTGATAGCTCGTATCTGGATCTGCACACGGAAAACATGTGCAAGAAGGGCATGAGTACACCACAATGGTACCCAGTAAGAGCCAAGCCTAACCTCGGTCGAGTAGTGACGAGATTAGTTCAAGGCCCTACTGGCAAAAATATAACACAATAAGACAGGAAGAAATATTGCAATAAAATAATTATAGAATATCAATAGGAATAGAAATCAATGGTAGACTACAACTCAGATAACAGTAATGGCAACAGAGGGATCTCCCCGGATACCATCCCATAGTCCCAAAGTAAATATGAAGTACAAGGGGGATATCCCAGAATACGTCTGTAGTCTCAAAATAAATATGCAATACAGGGGGATCTCCTAGAATACGTCCCTAGTCCCAAAGTAAATATGCAGTACATCAGAGCCCTCCTTACCTTTGGGTTCAACTAGCTTCTTCGCGTCGGCCTCAAGTATTTTTTCCTCCTCGATCTTGGCAGATAGGTTAAAGCTTCGGGCATGGATAGCCGCCTCACATACTCAGGAGTGTTCTTCAACAACGTCAGCATCGGCCGAGGTTATCTCCAACTTGGACCTTGTTACTTCAAGTTCTTTACCAAGGGCGTCGTGTTCTGCGATGGTAGAGCCTAGTTGCGTTTAGAGATCCTCATTTAGCTAAGCGCGTTTATCTGCTTTACCTCTACCGAAGACAGCTTCACCTGGGTGGTTTCCTTCTCTGAGTCCAGCAGATCCATCTTACGTTTCCATCCGTTGGCCATTATTTGGATTTCGTTCATCTCCTTTTGGAGTTGGTTGATCTGGTTGATCTTTGATGGGCCTGCAAGGTATTTTCATTATCCATTGACCTGGTTTGTCATTTCTAACTTCAAATAACTTTACCTTTTCAACCAAGTTGGCATGCTCACGCCTTAGGACTGATGTTTCTTTTTGAGTCTCATCCAACTTAGCCTGAAGGTTTTTAATAACCCCTTCTTGTTGCTCGCTGAGAAGCTTGTACATCTCCCTTTTCTAGGCAAGCTCCCTGACCTCAAGCTCGAGCTGATTGACCTCAGCCCGGTCCTTTAGTAATATCTCGTGATGAAGTACTGAGGCCTGCAGAAAGATGAAAGACGTGAGAAATATCAACACCTAAGTAAAGTTCGAAGGAGCGTAATAATGCCTTCCCGGTTCAGCGCCTGCTGCACCTCATTGAAAAGGCACTACACGTTCACCTCATTCATTTTTGCTTTGTCCTCCTCGGTCATCAGGCATCAGAGGTAGCTAGCTATCTCCATAGGAGCACACAAAACCCGGGCATCCTCCGGTATAGACAGAATAATTGATATCTTGCAATCGGGGTCCACACTCGGAGCAGGGAACTGGTTGATAAATTTCGGGCTCGAACTCAGCCCGCCACCTTCCGAGGATGTGTCCGTCTTCAGAACTTCTAGGTAGCTCAGCCCGGAGAAATCTTCCAAAGAGAACGAGTCCACACCATCGAAAAAGGAGTGAAGGGGATCATCTTCATCATGTAATCCTTCATTGGACTTTTCCTTTCTTGCTTGATCCTCCTCGAGCATGGAATTGGTGTAGGAGGGCATCCCTGAAATCTCTATTATACTAGGCACTTCCTTTGGGGCAGAGCCGACGTCCTAGGGAGTCCCACCCCGGGTCACCACATCGATATCTTGAGTCTGAGGGGGGTCGACCTCACGAGTCTCCCCCTCGGATGCCTCCTGCTCACCGGGAAAGGTGCCCGTGAGTAATGAAATGAGCTCTTCCTCCGGCTTTTCCTTGAGCCGGAGGAGAGAGTTGGAGTCCGGCACCCGGGAGCTAGAGCTCTTCCTGGGCTTGGGGGCCACCCTATTCTTTGGTTTCTTCACCTCTGAGCCCGGGGATCTCGAAGGCTTTCTCTTCCTTTTCTTCTTTTCCTCCACGGCAGCCCTGAGTTGCCCCGCAACGGAGAAATCAACAGGCAAGGACACATCCTGGTCCTTTTCCAAAGGCCTAAGTTCAGTGCTCTTAGGCAAACCTACAACGACAAAGGGGAAGAAAAGTTAGTATGGTGAAAGTTAGAAGCATGGAAGTAACTATTCAGATAGAGACCTTACCATTAGAACGGGCCACCCATCGGCCTTTCGAAAGCCCGCGTCATGTGCTCTCGGAGTACATCATCTGAGTATTGTAAGCACGTAATTTTTGACCCGCACATTAGAGTTGTCGTTATTCGTAGTATTTTTAATATTTATTTTAGTTTATGGATATTTTTATCTGCAATTTTAGTTTTAAGATATAAAATTGAAAACGCAAAAAATAGTTTCAGTTTTTATTTTAACCAATTAGGAGTGAGTTTATGTTTTACAAGTGTTTTATATTAATTTGGAAGAAATTTGGCTTTATTAATGATTTTAATCTTTTTTTGCCCACAATTGAACCCAAATTCGAATCCCTAAAACCTGAACCCAATAGCCAAAAGCCCATTTTTTTCCTACCCCTATCCCCTAACCCTAAGCCCCTTCTCCTAATGATAAACAAAAACTTACATATAAATAAATACTACACTATTCATAACACAAAAGAGGACTCTCTCATCTCACAAGCAAAGAGAGCAACGGCTCCATTCCCTAGGAATTTTGCCGCAACAACACCCATCGTCTCTCTCACTTGCTAAAATTGCCGACCGGCGAGACAAACAGCCGTTCACCACCCTCTTCGCCCTTCACCATCATTAGACGCCCACATACTGAAAAGGAGGAGAATGGACGAGAAAAATCTAGAACCCAGCTGACTCACCCCTCTCGTTCCGCTACTGGCTCACCGGCGAGTGGTCGGAAACTCAGCAACAACCAACAGCCGCGACACACACACGTACCAAAACAAACAAAAAAACAAAACAAAAGTTTCGGACAGAAATTTTGGAGAGAAAAGATTAGGAAAAATAAAAAAAAACACGCAAAGATTTAGTTCATTTTCTTCTCTGGAATTCCGATTTTGATTCTGAAACATGGAGTTCTGATTGAGTTCCGGTGGTGTTCGGTTTCGAGGTTTTGGTTTCCGTTCGTGATTCGAGTTCACGACTCCAATTCAATTGTTGATGTCTCGTTTGTTCTCTGTTGCACGTTCAAATAGCTTCCGAACGAGATTAAATAAAAGTTCAACTCAGGTTCAATTCTTCTCTTCTGCTTATTGTTGTGGTGATGATCTAAGTACGATGAAAGCTTGGGGGTAAATGACCAAAAAATTAGTTTGAATCTTAATTCATTTATTGTTGTTCATATGCTTATTTGACCATGATGTTAATTTTCAGAGTTGCAAAGTTTTTATTGAGTTGATTTAACCGGATAAAGGATCTGTTGAATCACTGAAATTTGGCTTGTGTATTAAGTTTGTTAATTTTATTCATGAGATTGTGGTGTCTATTGTATCACTGTAATTTGGCTCGTGTATTGATTTTGTTAGTTTTGTTCATAAGATTGTGGTGTCATATTAGTTTTGTTCAACAAATGTACAGAGTTGGGACATTGGTTTGGATAATTTTCTTGGGTCACGATTTGTTTCTAAGGAAATTGGCTTTTGGGCTGTTGGAGAAAGAAAAGATTTTGGGCCAAAAAGATTCAGTCTCATCAGGCCCAAAGTAATGAATAACATAGCTGGTTCATCTTTCTCTAAGCTAGCCCACTTTTCTATAAATAATGAATTCAATTCTTTCACAAATAAATTCCATAACTTTAGACCTGTCGAACATCGTAGAAATGCTTTTAGGCGCACATTAATTAATTTATCGTGATTATGTACATGTTCGCGTGACACGATTATAATTTCAAAAATTGAATATTCGTAGAAATGCTTTAGGCGCGTTCTTTAATTTATTATCGTAATTGTGTACACGTTCGCGTGACATGATTATGATTTTCACAAATAAATCAAAGTACGCGTTCACGGGACTTTGGTAAAACAATCTTCATATTTATAAAGCGTGATTAATTATGTACACGTAAGCATGACATGATTTAAGTGCCCCAAATAAAAGGGGTTTACACACATGTAACCCGTTTCAAGATTAAATCCATAATGCCATAATTAAAAGCAGTTGAATTTAAAATGAACGTAGGTTCTAAAAATACGTAATTAAACAATTTAATTAGGCCAGGTATGATTAAAGCGACCGTGCTAAAATTACGGAATTCGGGAATGCTTAACACCTTCTCCCGGGTTAACAGAATTTCTTACCTGGTTTTTTGGTTTTGCGAACTTTTAAACAGAGTCAAATTTCCTCGATTTGGGTTTCTAAAAATAAATCGGTGACTTGGGACCCCATATATTATTCCAAGTGTAGACTCTTAAATAAATAATCTCATCTCGAATAATTTCACATTAATTGGAAAAACTCCCTATCCCCCTTCGAAAAAAAGGAGCTGTGACTGCTCTGGTGACTTTGCTGAGGATCAAGCCCAGAATCTCTGGTTTAGGGTTCAGAATTCGAGCTTGTAATGTAATATGTACTTGGCTTTATTGTTTGTTGATATTATTGTGTTTATGAGCCTAATGTGCTAATTGCCGCTCATTTACCTCTTTGGTATTGTTTGAACTGTATTAAAATTATCTTCTTACGCCTCCCTTCTGAGACTTCTAAAAATGTGGTGACCACGTACGCGTGACCCACTTTTCTGTTAGAGGTCGTACAAATAGAACGAGGCTGGATCAACAACTAGGTCGGGTAGACTTTCGTGCTCCCGGTACATTGCCCCACCTCGGCTTGAGTTGTCTGCTTGGGTAAGCCATGTCTAGAACACATCCCTAGGTTTAAACCTAAAATAGCATAGCCTCATGATGGATCCCTAGTAGTAACATTTGTTTGCATCATGTGCATTTGACTTTGGGGACTCAACACAGGGGTTGAGTCCATCTAGGACAGGTGTACCCGAAATAAAAAATCATCCTGATGCATCTTACGTGCTATGTATGAATTTATTTGTTTCGGCTTGCTTGTTGACCGCCTAAGGATAGAATATCAACAGAAAAACCAGGAGTGAGGTACGATAGAAAAATCACCCAGTTCTGAAAACCCTGGTATTTGGAAATGCCTCAAAGCTTTGCCAAAATTTTTTTGAAAAAAAAGAGAGAATGAATTTCAAAATATGTCAATATCATGTTTTCCCGGTTATGTCAGGATTGACAAACTACGCGGGTCTGATTCTCACAGTATGTGAGATACCGTAGGCAAACCTCATCGGTACCGGCCCTAGAATTTTTAAAAATCCAAAAATATTTTCTTTACTTCCTTCTTTAGAAAAGTCTTTCTTTGAGACCCCAATTTTAAAAGAATCCAAAAATATTTTCTTTTAATTTCTGCTAAAAATCAAAAAATATTTTCATATGTTTAATATTTCCTTTCTTCTTTAGAAAAAAAAAATCTAAAATTAAAAAAAAAATATTTCCTTTCTTCTTTAGAGAGCCTTTATTTTCAAAAATTCTAAAAAAAAAACAACGAAATCCAAAAATATTTTCTTTCTTCTTTATAAGTATTTCTTTCGAAAATAAAAAAAAGAAAAGAAAAAAAATCAAAATTTAAAAAAAATTTAGTTTATTTACTTTATTCTTGATCTTCCCGAAATACGCGGGTCTGATTCTCACCGTATGTGAGATACATAGGCAAATCTCACTGGTTCCGGCCCCAATTTTTTAAAAAATGTAAAAAAATATTTTCCTTTAATTCCTTCTTTAGGAGTCTTTTCTTAGAAAAATCCAAACAAATAAAAGATAATTAAAATTTTTTTAAACCCAAAAACATTTCTTTGTAGAAGTCTTTCAAACGAAATCAAAATCCAACAAAAAATTATTTTTTCTATCATTTTTTAGAATTCTTTTTTTCCCAAAAATCTAAAAATAAAAATAAAAATAAATCAAAAATCGGAAAAAAATATTTTCTCTTCTTTAGAATTATTTCAAAAAAAAATCAAAACTATTTAGTTTCCTCTTTAAAAGCTTTTCTTTCGAAAATTCCAAAAGAAAAAAAAAGGTATATTCTTTTTTCTAAACGGTTTCATGGTCTGAGTGTTATAAAACAAAAAAAGTAAAAAAAAAGAGTTAATTTATTTACTCCATCCTAGATTTTCCAGAACTGCGCAAGATCTGATTCATGTGACGTCATGATACGTAGGCAATCCCCATAAACAAATTGAGTGAAAAAAAAATAAAGAGAAGAAAGAAAAAGAAAGAAAAAAGTGACATAAATAACAAAGAAAACAAAAGCGTAAAAAAAAAAAGCAAGAGTGAAAAATCAAAAAAGAGAACTTTGTGTCCAATTTGACAAAGAAATCGCTGAAAGTTTTTGTGAATATGCTGTCAAATGGCGCGAGCAAGCTGCCATGGTAAAGCCTCAAATGGACGAAGCAGAAATGGTTACGGTCTTCCTACAGGCCCAAGAGGCGGAGTACTTCCAGAACACGATGTCCGTTATGGTAGACCGTTCGCTGAGGCTATCAAAATTGGGGAGATTGTCGAAAATGGTTTGAAAACGGGCCGAATCTTGAGTCAATCTGCTTTTAAGGCTGCATCACAGGCTGTTCAGAATGGTTCGAGAGTTTAATGAATAGAAATTGGAGAGAAGAAGGAGCCATGATGGCTTCAAGCTCGAAGGGGCCCGCATGACATTCAACCAATCATATATACTTCCTAAGGTCCCAAAACACTATTATTCCTATCAAGATGCTGCTTATGCTGTGGCACCGCCTCCCTATGCGATGAAAATTATACACAAAACCGAGCTCCACCTCCCAGAAATGCCCATCCTTATCAAGCTCCGCATAATCCCCAACCAAATGTTCCCCAATACAATCCTCGCCCAAGAGAGCCCCCCCAGAAGGAATCAATTCACCCCAATTGGTGAATCATACTCTAGCTTCTTCCAAAAGTTGGTTAGGATAGGTCTGCTGCAGCCAGTGGCCCCGAACCGGCCGAACCCTGAGTCCCCCTCGCACCGGGCTGATGGTAGATGTGAATACCACTCTAGAGCAGTGGGGTATGATACTGAAGATTGTTGGACTCTTAAAAGAGTAGTGGAAGACCTCATGAAGGTCCAGGCAATAGTTCTTAGGGATGAAGATGAACTTAATATGATGAACAATCCTCTACCTGCTCACACTGAGCCAATAGTCAAAATGATTTGTGAAGATGAGGAGTTTTATCGGCACTGAAGGACGTTGCAGCCATTGCCGAGACATAAGAAAATCCAAAAGAAAGTCTCCAAGCCTAAAAGTTCCCCATCAAACAGGAGTCTTGGTAGCCAGTCTTGCTATCCTTTCTGCGTTCGGATTATCTCAGGGTGTGATCCGGATGTTTTACTTTTATTGTCTTACTTTCCTATGTAAACCCTTTTATCTTTAAAATAAAATAAAAAAAACAAATGAAATTCATATTTCATTTTCGAGGATGTCTCTTTTCTTTGTCACTTTTCTTATTCTCCTTTTAGTTCTGTTAAATGCAGATTTTAATAACATGACATGCTTGCGAACTTCATGCCTAGATCCTAAAACACTGTCAAACTTCGAAATAATGAATCAAGAATCAGGATGTAATTAAGATAAGTTTAAGGAAACAAAACAAACACTAAGAAAAGCTAAAGGAAAATTGGCTCCATATTGGAAAGATCCATACATGTTAACAAGAGTACTGCCAAAAAAGAGCGTAGTACCTGGTTACAACGAAGGAAACATCCCTGAAACGACTGTCCACACATGTGTAGTCAAAAGGTAGGCTTTTTTTCTCGCTACCCAAACACCATTAACCTTTTTTTTAAACCCTTTGAGCCGGTTACTCTTCTTTGATTAGCCTCTTTGGAATCTGAAAGTATTATTGAAAAAAGGGGAAAATAAATGAAAAATGATAAAAAAGAGACAAAAGAAAAAAAAAGAGAGATGAAAACAAAACAGAGGAAAAACAAAACAAAAAATAAAAAAAACAAAAACTTCTTGAACTACGTTCGACTTGATTCCGAAAAGATGCGTAGGGAGCCTCTCTCTGGGGTTCAGTCACACCCAAACAAAAATCTAAATTCCCCCAAAAAGTGAAATCGGGGCAGAAGTTATAATGGTTCGGGGATGGTTTCGCTCGAAAGGTTCCAAAGTTATAATTCAATCCAAATGCTTTTTACCCCAAAACCATGTTCAATTCCTTCCGATCAATCGGCAAAAAGGTTTAAAATGGAAGGTATACAGTTACTTGGATTTGATGCAATCAAACTGAGAGAAATAAAATGAGAGAATCTTATCGGTGAAAACCCTCACGGGCACCGTGAGACGATGGTAAGCAGATAAATTGAGAATGAGAGTCTTGTTAGTGAAAATTCACAAAGAGCACTATAAGGCGATGGTGAGAAAAGAAATGAGAGAGGTCATCCGTTAAAAACCTGTAAATAAAGGGTTCCACTGATCGAAAAAAAGGATCCTCGCAGCCATCGGCATCGACAGAGTCCTGGCAAGGTTTCTCGATTTTGAGGCAAAAATTGTGATGAATTTCTCAGAGTCGGACGGTTTACACGGATCAGGCATCCAGTCCAAAAGGAATGTCATGTTCATTGAAATCCGCATGTACTCCAGATAAGTCCTTTTCTTTCCCCTAAAGGGATACCTCTTGTCTAAATTCATTTGTCCATTCCATTGTTTGTTTTTCTTTGAATCCCTTTCGGTCTAACTCTATTCCGAAACTAAGACAAAGAAGGGATGGCAAGACTGATTTACAGGGTTCTCATTTGATACGAGCTAATATGAAAAAAGGACCCAGTCTCGTCAGGGTATCAAGTTGACCTCGACTGGCCATGGCGGCCGATGCTTCAAAATAAAAACTCTTGGAAGGAGAAAATCCAATTGAAGTGCCTATAAAGGCAAATGAAGTTGAAAAGGTTAAGTCCCACGTGGCTAACCGTCTTGGCAAGGTTTGAAAAGCCAAGATACTCCAAACGCTTTGAAATTAAAGTTGGAAGAAAGAAGTCAGAAATGAAAGGCCTATGAAGGCGAAATAAAGTTGGAAAAAGTTAAGTCCCACGCGACTAGCCGTTGCTGCAAAGTTTGAGGAGCCAAAAGTTCCCCAATGCTTCGATGTTTAAAAAAAAAAACAAGTCAGACGTGAAAGGCTTACAGAAGAAAAATTAAAGTCGAAATGGTTGAGTCCCATGCGACCAACCGTCACGGCAAAGTCTGGAAAAGCCAGAGGTTCTCCAGGGTTAGAATGAAATCGGTATTCAGGAAACAACCAGTTGCAGATGAAAGGGCCGAGATCAAGTGGCTGAAATAATCAAAGCCACAAAACCAACCACCGTTTCAAATTGATAAATTGTTCTTTGTTTGAGAAAACAAGAAACAGGTTCAATCCAAAAGCAACTTTGCAAGAAGCAGGTGCAATCCAAAAGCAACTTTGCAAGAGCTAGAAACAGCTTTGCAGCAACAACTCCAAAAAGGAAAGTCTCCTCCAAAATTCTTTCCCGCATTTACTCATTCCCTGAAATAAAAATAAAAAAGAAAAGAAGAAATGATGAAAAATAAAATAAAATAAATAAAGAAAGAAAAGGAATAAAATTCAAAGTCATGGTAGTATAGGGTCTCCAATCCCTAGCTGCGTTTTTCCAACATAGGATCTCCACTCCTTAGTTGATTTTGTTTTGGACATAGGGTCTCCACTCCCTAATTGATTTTATTTTAGACATATGATCTCCACTCCCTAGTCTCTTTTCCAACATAGGGTTTCCACTCTCTAGTTGATGATTTTCCAACGTAAAGTCTCCATTCCCTATTTGATGATTTATAGACACATGGTCACCACTCCCTAGTCTCTTTTCAACATAGGTTCTCCAATCCCTAGTTGATGATTTTCTAACATAGGGTCTCCACTACCTAGTTAATGAAATTTTAGACATAGGGTCTCCACTCCCTAGTCTCTTTTCCAACATAGGGTCTCTACTCCCTAGATGATGATTTTCCAACATAGGGTCTCCACTTCCTAGTTGATGATATTTTAGACATAGGATCTCCACTCCCTAGTCTCTTTTCCAACATAGATTCTCCACTCCCTGGTTGAAGATTTTCCAACATAGGGTGTCTACTCTCTAGTTGATGATATTATAGACATACGGTCTCCACTCCCTAGTCTCTTTTCCAACATAGGGTCTTCACTCCCTAGTTGATGATTTTTCAACATAGGTTCTCCACTCCTTAGTTGATGATATTTTAGACATAGGGTCTCCGCTCCCTAGTCTGCTTTTCCAACATAGGGTCTCCACTCTCTAGTCTGCTTTTCCAACATAGGTCTCCCCTCCCTAGTTGATTTTATTTTAGCCATAGGGTCTCCACTCCCTAGTCTACTCTTCTAACATAGGGTCTCTACTCCCTAGTTGATTTTATTTTGGACATAGGGTCTCCATTCCCTAGTCTACTTTTCCAACATAGGGACTCCACTCCCTAGTAGATGTTTTTAGACATAAGGTCTCCACTCCATAGTCTGCTTTGTCAACATAGGATCTCTACTCCCTAGTTGATGTTTTTAGACATAGGATCTCCACTCCCTAGTCGGTTTTCCAACATAGGGTCTCCACTCCCTAGTTTATTTTATTTTAGACATAGGGTCTCCACTCCCTAGTCTGTTTTCCAACATAGAGACTCCACTCCCTAGTTGATGTTTTTAAACATAGGGTCTCAACTCCCTAGTCACTTTTCCAACATATGGTCTCCACTCCTTAGTTGATTATTTTTAGACATAGGGTCTCCACTACCTAGTTGATTTTATTTTAGACATATGGTCTCCACTCCCTAGTGTGCTTTTCCAACATAGGGTCTCCACTCCCTAGTTGATGTTTTCTAAACATAGGGTCTCCACTCCCTAGTCTCTTTTCCAACATAGGGTCTCCACTCCCTAATTTATTTTGTTTTAGACATAGAGTCTCCACTCCCTAATGGATTTTGATTTAGACATATGATCTCCACTCCCCAGTCTCTTTTTCATCATAGGGTCTTCACTCCCTAGTTGCTAATTTTCCAACGTAGGGTCTCCATTCCCTAGTTGATGATTTTTAGACACAGGGCCTCCACTCCCTAGTCTGTATTTCAACACAGGGTCTCCAATCCCTAGTTGATGATTTTCCAACATAGGGTCTCCACTCCCTAGTTGATCATTTTTTAGAAATAGGGTCTCCACTCCTTAGTCTCTTTTCCAATATAGGGTCTCTACTCCATAGTTGATGATTTTCCAACATAGGTTCTCCACTTCCTAGTTGATGATATTTTAGACATAGGGTCTCCACTCCCTAATCTTTTCTCCAACATAGAGTCTCCACTCCCTAGTTGATGATTTTCCAACATAGGGTCTCCACTCCCTAGTTGATGATATTTTAGACATAGGGTCTCCACTCCCTAATCTTTTCTCCAACATAGAGTCTCCACTCCCTAGTTGATGATTTTCCAACATAGGGTCTCCACTCCCTAGTTGATGATATTTTAGACATACTGTCTAACTCCCTAGTCTCTTTTCCAACATAGAGTCTTCACTCCCTAGTTGATGATTTTCCAACATAGGGTCTCCACTCCCTAGTCTCTTTTCAACATAGGGTCTCCATTCCCTAGTTGATGATATTTTAGACATTGGGTCTCCACTCCCTAGTTTCTTTTCCAACATAGGGTCTCCACTCCCTAGTTGATGATTTTCCAACATAGGGCCTCCACTTCCTAGTTGATGTTATTTTAGACATAGGGTCTCTACTCCCTAGTCTCTTTTCCAACATAGTGTCTACACTCCCTAGTTGATGATTTTCCAACATAATGTCTCCACTCCCTGTTGATGATATTATAGACATACGGTCTCCACTCCTTAGTTGATGATTTTCCAACATAGGGTTTCCACTCCCTAGTCTGCTTTTCCAACATAGGTCTCCACTACCTAGTTGCTTTTATTTTAGACATAGGGTCTCCACTCCCTAGTCAACTTTCTAGCATAGGGTCTTCACTCCCTAGTTGATTTTATTTTGGACATATGGCCTCCATTCCCTAGTCTACTTTTCCAACATAGGGTCTCCACTCCCTAGTTAATGTTTTTAGACATAGGATCTCCACTCCTTAGTCGCTTTTCCAACATAAAGTCTTTACTCCCTAGTTGATTTTATTTTAGACATAGGGTCTCCACTCCCTAGTTGATGTTTTTAAACATCGGGTCTCCACTCCCTAGTTTATGATTTTTAGACATAAGGTCTCCACTAACTAGTTGATTTTATTTTGGACATATGGTCTCTACTCCCTAGTGTGCTTTTCCAACATAGGGTCTCTACTACTTAGTTGATGATTTTTAGACATAGGGTCTCCACTCCCTAGTTGATGTTTTTAAACATATGGTCTCCACTTCGTAGTCTCTTTTCCAACATAGGGTCTCCACTCCCTAGTTGATTTTTTAGACGTATGATCTACACTCCCTAGTCTCTTTTTCAACAGAGGGTCTCCACTCCGTAGTTGATTATTTTCCAACGTAGGGTCTCAATTCCCTAGTTGACGATTTTTAGACACATGGTCTCAATTCCCTAGTCACTTTTTCAACATAGGGTCTCCAATCCCTAGTTGATGATTTTCCAACATAGGGTCTCCACTCCCTAGTCTCTTTTCCAACATAGGGTCTCCAATCCCTAGTTGATGATTTTCCAACATAGGGTCTCCACTTCCTAGTTGATGATATTTTAGACATAGGGTCTCCACTCCCTAGTCTCTTTTCCAACATGGAGTCTCCACTCCCTAGTTGATGATTTTATAACATAGGGTCTCTACTCCCTAGTTGATGATATTTTAGACATACAGTCTCCACTCCCTAGTCTTTTTTCCAACATAGGGTCTTCACTCCCTAGTTGATAATTTTCCAACATAGGATTTCCACTCCCTAGTTTGCTTTTCCAACATAGGTGTAACGACCCGACTGGTCGTTTTGAGCTCTAGCGTGTCGTTCAGCGGTTTGAGGCCGTGAACATCTCCATTTCAGGTATTATGACTTGTAGGTGTGGTCGGAATTTAATTTTGGAAAGTTTAGAGTTGATTTGGAAAGAAAATTCTCATTTCAGAAGCCTTAAATTGGAAGAATCAACTAAGATTGGAAGTTTGAGTAAACGACCTCCGAATCAGGATTTGAAGGTTCCAACAGGTTCGTATGATGATTTCGGACTTGGGCGTATGTCCGGATCGGGTTTTGGATAACCCGGGAGCTTTTCGACGTATAATGTGGAAGTCTCCATTTTTGAAGAATTTCCTAAGTTTGGCTTGAAGCGTATTTCAGTGATGTTGATGTTCGTTTGGGATTCCGAGCCTGGGAATAGCTTCATATGGTGATTTTGGAGTTGGGAGAAGTTAATTCGGATGTCCGTAGGTCATTTTGAAGTCATTTGGCTAAAGATAGAAGTTTGAAGGCTTTTGAGAAATCCGACCGGAAGTGGAAGTTTTTATATCGAGGTCGGAACGCGATTCCGGAAGTTGGAGCAGGTCTGTAATGTCGAATATAACTTGTTTGCAAATTTTGGGGTCAATCGGACGTGATTTGATATGTTTCGGCATCAGATGTTGAAGTTGGAAATTTCTAAGTTCATAAAGTTGGGATTTGGGTGCGATTCGTGGTTTTGATGTTGTTTGATGTGATTTGAGGCCTCGATCAAGTCTGCATTATGTTTTGGAACAGGTTGGTATAATTGGACGGGAGCCCGGGGTCCTCGGGTGGGTTCCGGGTGGTTAACAGATCAAGTTGAGAGTTTGAAGAATGCTGGAATTTGCTGTCATCTGGTGTGACCGCACCTGCGAGGATTTGGCCGCAGGTGCGGCTATGGCACCGCAGGTGCGAAGGATTGATGGTCCGTGGGGAGCGCAGGTGCGATGGTATTTCTGCACCTGCGAGGTCGCAAATGCGGGTTATGGGGCGCAGGTGCGAAGTTGGCTCGAGCTGAGGAAAGCCGCAGGTGCAGAGGTTTGGTCGCACCTGCGGAATAGCAGGTGCGAGTGTTGGGTCGCAGGTGCGAAAAATGGCCTGGGCAGAATGTTTTAAAACCGAGCATTTGTGGCCATTTCTTCATTTTTTCTTTGGTTTGATCGATTTTGGAGGAGCTTCAAGAGAGGATTTCTTCATGCAATTTCAAGGTAAGTAATTTCTTCTTGTTTTAAAGTAAACACAAGTTATATGCATGGATTAGACATGGAAATTAGTAGGAGAATTGAGATTTTTGAAAGAGACCTAGAAATGGTAATTTGGATTTTTAGCCACGAAATTGAGCATGGAATATAAAGTAAATTGTATATTTGAGTTAATAAGGCTATGGATAGAATATTTCTTCGAGAAATTTCAGATTTCGGGCACGTGGGCCCGAGGGCATTTTGGTCATTTCACTAAGAGGGGTTGGGAAATTATATAATTTGGAATTGTTGCAAATATTAGAGTATATTTTCATTGGTTTGCCATTATTTGGATAGTTTTGGGGCGTTGTGCGTCCATTGGAGTCGTCGGAAGGGCTTGGAAGCCGGTTATGGAATTTCGGAGCGAGGTAAGTCTCCTTTCTAACTTTGTGAGGGGGAATTGTCCCCCTAGGTGAATTGATTAAGTATATGCTATTATCTTCGGGGGCTACGTACGCACGAGGTGACGGGAGTCCATGCGTAGCTACTATTATGCCATGTCCGGGTAGTCTAGGATCCACTAGCATGCCTTACGTGTTGTACCTGTGATCCTTCCTGTAATATTAAACTGCTAATATAATCGAAATCTTAATCGAATATCTGAAGAAGACTAGAGTTCATTTTCTTAATCATCTAGAAAGAGAATTGATTCCTCCGTGGATAATTGTATATCTGGTAGGGTTATATTGGAATATTAGTAAACTTGGCAAATGAGTTTCAAAACAAAGATTTAAATACTATTTCTCATGTTCCTTTACGAAGAATCTTACCACTTTCCTAAGAAACTACTTTCTTGATAAAAATGTGGACTTATTGTGTGAACATGTGTAACTTTGGGTGCCTAAGTCGCATGCATGATTCACGAGCAGGATGACCTTGTATTTGTGTATATTCATATGAGCACCTGAGTTGCAGGTATGATTTGCGAGCAGGCTAGCCTTATTATTTTATGTATAACTGCATCGCATGATCGATTCACGAGCGGGCAGATAGATGCATCTATGGTTCTAGCCGTTCGACCCTCGGCAGTGCACAATTTATTATTGTCTGTCCGCGCCGTTCGACCCTCGGCATTGCTTGCGCATGATATTTATTGCGTAGTTGCTATGATTTCTTCCTGATTACTGTCCTGGGATTTTAAGTTGTCAATTAAAATGACAGATATTTAAAGTTATTAAAAATTTTGGAAGAAGTTGTTCCTTCCCGTTGATTAATCATTATCTGATTAAATCACCCATGTTGATTAATTGTTATTAATATGACGAAGATATAAAATGTTAAATATGAATGGAGTTCATAATATTTATCCCTGATTTTGATAAATTGCCTATGATAATCATGCTTAGTGTCACACATGAATATTCTAAATACCTTTAGCAAGTGTCTAATTTGACCTCTCATCACTACCTCTCTGAGGTTAGGCGGGCGACTTACTGAGTACACGTTATTTCTGTACTCATGCTACGCTTGCTGTGCATATTATTGCACAGGTACTTTCATAGCGATGTGGAGGATTGGAGACTTACGCGAGCTGCATCATTCGAAGGCGATCCGCAGCTGACTGAGTCTCCCTCATACTGTATTACATTATTTTAATTTCCTTGTCCACTTGTATTTCAGACAAGCTTTGTAGAAATTGTAAAATTCTTAGAAATTGCTCATGTACTTGTGACACCGGGTTCTGGGATGTGTTGGGTTATATTTGTTAAAATATGACTATTTAAACCATTTTATTTACTTAATAGATTTTATTTAGTTAATATGTAATAAGTGAAGGTAATGATTTTCACAAATGCTAAAACCGGAAATTTATTTCAATTAAATAAATGATTGGCTTGCTTGACAATGATGTCCGACGCCATCACGACCTTATGGATTTTGGGTTGTGACAATAGGTCTCCACTCCCTAGTTGATTTTATTTTAGACATAGGTCTCCACTTCCTAGTCTACTTTTGCAACATAGGGTCTCCACTCCCTAGTTGATTTTATTTTGGACATAGGGTCTCCATTCCCTAGTTTACTTTTCCAACATAGGGTCTCCACTCCCTAGTTGATTTTCTTAGACATAGGGTCTCCACTCCATAGTCTGCTTTGCCAACATATGATCTCTACTCCCTAGTTGATGTTTTTAGCAATAGGATCTCCACTCCCCAGTCGCTTTTCCAACATAGGGTCTCCACTCTCTAGTTGATTTTATTTTAGACTTAGGGTCTCCACTCCCTAGTTTATTTTATTTTAGACATAGGATCTCCACTCCCTAGTTGATGTTTTTAAACATGTGGTCTCCACTCCATGTCACACCTCCTTTTTCCCGACAAAGGGTGGGGTATAGGGAGTTTTTCCAATTTAAGTGACATTATTCGAATTGTGATTATTTAATTAATTTCAGAGTCTCCACTTGGAATTATTTACGGTGTTCCTAGTCACCATTTATTTTTAAATCCCAAATCGAGAAAATTGAACTTCGTTTAAAGTCTGCGAAACCAGAAAAACTAGGTAATGAATTCTGTTAACTCGAGAGAAGGTGTTAGGCACTCCCGAATTTCGTGGTTCTAGCATGGTTGCTTAATGATTTACACTTGGCCTAAGTTGTTTAATTACCGATTTTAATACCTATGTGCACTTTACATTTTTACTGCTTCTAATTATTCATTTGTATTTAAAGAATTATCTTAAGACGGGTTACGTATGCGTATACCCGCTTGAATTGATGCGTCAAAAATCATGTCACGTGGACGTGTACATAATTCATGACACTTGATTCATTTAAAAAAGTAGTCAAAGTCGCGCAAGCGCATATTTTGCTTTTATTTAAAAATCGAGATCACGTCACGCGAACATGTACGTAATCACAGTGATAATTTAAAATCCGCTCCTAAAGGCATCTCTACGAATGTTCATTTTTTGAAACTTATTTGTGTCACACGAACGTGTACACAATTTTAAAGAATATTTATTACTAAAAAAAGAGTTATTCAAAGTTACGCGAACGTATACTTTGATTTTAAAATGTTAAGAATTCTAGGTGTATCAATTACCTAATTAAGGACGAGTCTAAACATTCTTACTATTTGAAAAGATTATCTTCCTAAGTCATTTGTAATATTAACTCAGGAGTCAAAGAGATATTGGACTACAAAATGTAGGTTTGTGCAAGGTCTTTTAAAACTGAGTTTGTCACAGATCCAGAATAAGGATATGGGCTGCCTAGAGGTATTAGAAATCTGGCCCAGTTTTTGTGTTAAATACACTGGGCCAGTCCTGTTTCGGCAATTATCAAAAGGAAGATAGATAATGTTCAGCTAAAGAAAACATTACATAAAAGAGCTAATTGCATTTTAAGTTGAGTTAATCAATATTTATCAGATGTCCGACTAACTTGAGATCATCTTGTTTTCAGAATGTAGTAAAAGCATTTAGGCCATTGGGCTTCACACCCCAGTCCTAACGACCTGGAGTCCAGACTTGTTTAGGTTTATTGGGCCATTTATAAGCCTGGCCCATTTCCTACGGTCTTCGTATTCAATTTAAGAGAAATAAAGCTATTGGGCATTTAAATAATAAAACAGTCCAGTCCATTACAATAATCCAGAATAAACGGGAGGAGATATAGTATTTTTGCAAAATAGATATGATTGTTACAAATTACAATTTTTCCTCCTAATATGAATGAGAACAAATGTTTTAAACTAGATAAAATTTCTAAAATGCTACTCCTTTCAGCCTAAACTAGATAAAATTTCTAAAACGCTACTACTTTCATCCTTAACCAAGCCAGGATTGCTCGTTACTTTGATTATAGGATCGACCACCTGTAGCTATATGCATTTTTCGAATAAATCTGACCAACTGGTGGTCAGATTATATCTTTAATGCTGTTTTACATATGTTACTACTGTGAATGACTTACAAGTTCATCAGAATTTTAAACAAACCTAAACCAACAATATGTTCATACTATCCAGATATCAAAAAACATAAACATGAACTAAGACCTATAATCTAAATTTACAGTTAGAACACAAATACATAGACAATGAAACAGATTCAAACAAAGATTCCATTTAATATAAACATGGTTACATACCTTTAAAGAGAAAAACAGCCAGAAAATGGCCAAATAAAGGTCAGAAAACCCAGAAACTTAAGCTTAATCAACAACCAACAACAACAGACCAACAACAACAACCAGTGTATAACCCCAGAAAAACCAGCTCAAAATAACTAGTTTTAACCCAGAAAGCCACAGCAAAGGAGACCAGTTTTCCAAAAAAACTATAGCCAGAAGAAAACCAATTTTTCAGAGTGTTTTTGCATCCATATTGGTATTTTCAGAGTGTTTTTGTGTTTTCAAAGTAGTAGCGCATTTTTCAGAATAACATATCCGTGAGGGTGTGTGTAGAATCTATTCTTAGGAATTTTCAGAATGTATATTTCTATATTGTGTGTCAATTTTCAAAATCTATCTTGCAGAATTTCAGAATGTGTAATCTTTGTGTTTTTCAGAGCAGTCTATCTATAGGTGTATGTGTCATGACCCAAATTTCCCTCTGTTGAGTATCGTGATGGCACCTAGTCTTAAGGACTAGGTAAACCTAATATTCATGAAATAACAACAATAATAAATAGAATCTAATATTTTTCTGCAATAAGTAATTCTTTACACATTGTACATTCCCAAAACCCGGAAGTACAAGTCATAAGCTTTAAAGAAATTACACTAAAACTCCTAAAAATACCACTATTAATAAATAAGTACAATAGTACAAACAGAAATATAAGATGGTGACTCCGAAACCGCGAACGCTGAAGCAGTTTTACCTTGAGTCTCCACAACAGCAACCACGCAACTGACAATCAATCGGCCAGCTATGCAAAAACCTGGAATCTGCACAAAAATGTGCAGAAGAGTAGTATGAGCACACCACAACGGTGCCCAGTAAGTATCAAGACTAACTACGGTGAAGTAGTGACGGGGACTAGTCAAGACACCCACTGGTCTAATAAAACTAAACAAGTATCAGTATAGGAATCAAGGAAATAATGATATACACATAAAGGCTACACAATATAGCTAACAAGACAGTGAATTCGATAAAGAAGGAAAATAATAAGTATCAGCGGAAACCATGAAGTAACACAAAGACTGAAAAGAATACAAACAAATCCGACATGTAAATATACAACACGTACATGTCATGACTCAACAACTTCAACCACTTCTACATCAAATTCATAGTCATCTCCACGAGGTTCCGAACCTTGGACAAATCACCATTTACGGGTCCCAATATTCGAACCCTAACACTTGGCATCTTGCGCCCTTATTCGAGTACTAGCTGCACGGACGACTCACGTGCCAATTGGTCATTTCCACCCATACGGTAAGCATAAAAGGAGTATCTATACTTGACAACAACAAGGAGCCCTAAATCCATTAGTAGTACTTAACTACGTGTATACTTGTGAAGGTGTCCTAACATGATTTCAACAACCAATAAACCTAAGGGAAAAAAAGGGGCAACATGTACATTTTAATATCACAAGTTTCCACGCAAATAAACTCAGATAGTAAGTGTTCTAGTACATGATATCAACAACAAGGAATGCTCCCAGACTAACACAAGTATCACAAACAATCCCTGACATAGCCCACCTTGTCTCGCCACATGCGCAACCCTCAATCTCATATCCCGCCTTATCATGCCGCATGTGCAATATCAATAGTAAACACGACATGGAAGAAACCTCGTGCAAATCCCTATATCAACAACCGCACGGAAGAAACCTCGTGCATCACCACAACAAGTACAAATAATACATCAACTCAAGAACCTTCGATCACAAGATAGGCAAAAAGAGTTCACAAGAAATAAACATAATAAGGAGAGCTAGGCATATTAAGAATCAGTCAACCAGGAAGGAAAATAGCATGTAACAGCCGCACCTAATTACATGAGTTAACAACAAGAAATCAACACAAATCCGATAACTCTACGGGCAAGCCAACTAATGTATTGTCACGACCCAAAATACTAACTCAGGTCGTGATGGCGCCCAACACCAGGGTTAGGCAATCCCACACTTAAATTACTAAGGATTTCTCCCATGATTGGTTAAACATCCCAATACGTGCCAAGTTTTTAAAGTTCAAACATTAATTGAAACAAAAAATAGCAAGCCATTTTTACCAAAAGCAATCAAAAAGAGGAACGATCCAATATATATATATATATATATATATATATGTAGACCCGCAAACCAAAATAACAACTATTTGTGTGCCAGGAACTAGAATCACAAGTCCTACGAGCATGCTAACAGAATATACAAAACATAATAACAATCCCACTGTCTGAAAGAAATAGACGGGAAATAAGCAAAAGAAAACTCCATGGTGATGCCGAGGATCGTCAGGAGAAGCAGCTCATCGTGAAGTCGGGTCCAACTAAGATCAGAATCGAGCTCCGGTCTGATAACCAGATGCACCAGCCTCAGAACCTGTACAATTAAGTACATAAGTGCAGCATGAGTACGTAAACAAATATGTACCCAGTGAGTATCCCGCCTAACCTCGAAGAGGTAGTGACGAGAGGTCGACTTGACACTCACTAAGGTCCAATAAAATGATTAACAATATATAATATCAGAAATGGACATACAAGGATGATAAAAACAGTAAGCATTTAAAATAACAGTAATTCAAATAAATAATGGAGGTAAATATACAATTTCCACTTCATTATTCTTTTCTTTCCTTTAGNATATATATCTGAACACTCAAAATCCATAAAAGAATTCTTAACAATTTAACATGCGCATACATGATAAGGACAACCAGCCTGAGCCATCATAATGATCATATTTGTGCACTGCCGAAGTCGAACGGCCCGAACCATAATATATATTTTTCAATATCGCCGTGGTGTACGGCCCGCTCCCATTAGAGTGGGGGGAAATAACACTCCGCTCGCGGAATGTAAATTGCGAAGCAGTCACATGCACACACAATCCACACATTTGTTCTTTATAAATTACTCTTCGTGATCAAATCTTAAAAATCTCTTTAATTCCATGATCTCAGGGAAACAAGCCGCATGTAACATTAATTCACTAAGCATATAGTTCATTTCAAGGAAAACATAAAGCATGGTGTAGGCCTAACTGCCCGGACATAACAATAATAGCCTCTACGTACAAACTCTCGTCACTTTGTCCGTACGTATCCCCCACAGTTATCACATATAGCATTTAAATCACACAGGGGGACAGTTTCCCCCTTACAAGGTTAGAAAGGAGACTCATCTCGTGTCGAACTACTCCCCGGACCAAGAACGCGCCCGAAACTCCGAACTCTACACCCGAGAACTCGAAACTAGCCAAATGTTATACAAATTCATCAATTTATGCTCAAAGTATGGAAATCCTCCTACTGATAAGTCGAATTCTCCATTCTTGAAGAAATCATAAAATCCAACCCCGGGCCCGCATGCTCGGATTCCAAAAATTTTCGAAGAAAACACTCACCCATAGCCTAAGGATAATTAATATACGATTTTTAAATGATTTCATAGCCAATTCACGGGTAATATTCTAAATTCTCGAAGGCCCTAGGTTACTACCCAAATTCCTAAATTTTCACTAATAAGTAGTTAAATTCAACTAAGAATGCATGCATTAACTAAATTTAGGATAGAATCTACTTACCTTTCAGTGGTTGAGTCGTTGAGCCCTTTTCTAAAGATCTCAAGGTGTTCTAATGGAGGAAGAAGTGAAGAAATAACGAAGAATCCTGCATTTAAGAAACACACTGTCTGACAGTGTTTCCGCACCTGCGAGCAAAGGCTCGCACCTAAGGAAATGGACGAGGAAGCCTGGGCCCACACCTACGGAGTGGAGACCGCACCTGCGGAACTTTGTCCGCACCTGTGAGAAATGGCCTGCCCACTGGGGGTCGCACCTGCGAGGCTGGGACCGCAGGAGCGATCCCGCACCTGCGACTGGGCAACCGCACCTGCGGTCAACACCAGAACAGGTGCACCAATAGCTATTTCAACTGGTTTTTGGCCTCGTGTGGTGTCCGGGAGGCACCTGGGCCCACCCGAGCCCCCATCCAAATATACCAACAAGTCCTAAATCATAACACGGACTCGCTCGAGCCTTTGGAACACCCAAAACAACGCTAAAACTCAAAATCACACCTCAAAACCCCTAGAACCAAACTTAGGAACTTCAAGTTTTCTTGACTTCGCTAACAATGTGCCGAACTGACCTATACTACTCGGAATGACACCAAATTTGCAGGCAAGTCATAAATGACATAACGAAACTATTCCCGGTCTCATAATTTCATTCGGACATCGATAACATATAAACACGTCCCAAACCACAATAGGAACTTAAGGAACTTCTTATTTTAATATTGGGCACCGAAACGTCCCGGGTCATCAGAAACCCATTCCGAACATACGCCCAGGTCCGAAATCATCATACAAGGCTACCAGAACCGATGAAACTCAATTCCGAGGTCGTTTAACCAAAATGTTGACCAAAGTCAAACGTGGCCTTAAAGGCCAACCTTAAGGAACCAAGTGTTCCTATAGCACTCTAAACACTTCTGAATGCCGGACCACCCGCCCCCGCAAGTCAAAAGTCACAATAAGCCGCTATGGGAAGTTTCATTTAGGGGAACGGGGTCCGATAACACAAAATGACCGGTCGGGTCGTTACATTCTCCACCTCTTAAACAAACGTTCATCCTCGAACGGGTCTAGAATCATACCTGAAGTGATGAATAAGTGTGGATATCTGCTCCGAATGTCCTCCTCGGACTCCCAAATCGCCTCCTCAACTAGTTGGCCCTTCCACTGGACCTTTACGGCAGAAACTCTCTAGGACCTCAACTGGCGGTCCTGTCTACCAATAATAGCAACTGGCTCCTCCTCGTAGCCCAACCTCTCATCCAACTGAATAGTGCTAAAATCAACCACGTGAGAGATGTCGGGGTGGTACCTATGGAGCATGGATACATGAAAAACTGGATGAACTCTTGATAAACTGGGAGGCAAGGCCAACTCATAAGAAACCTCCCCAACTCGCCTCAACACCTTGAAGGGACCAATAAACCTCGGGATCAGTTTTCCCTTCTTCCCAAACCTCATAATACCCTTTATAGGCGAGACTTTCAACAAGACCCTATCTCCCTCCATAAATGATACATCACGTGCCCTCTGATCCGCATAACTCTTCTGTCTGGACTGTGCTGTGCGGAGCCTCTCCTGAATCAACTTCACTTTCTCCAAAGCATCCCTCACCAGGTCGGTGCCATATAACTTAACCTCGCCAGGCTCAAACCATCCGATAGGAGAACAACATCGCCGACCATACAAAGCCTCAAATGGTGCCATCTCAATGATGGACTGATAACTATTATTGTAAGCAAACTTTTCCAAAGGCAAGAACTGGTCCTACTGACCTCCGAAGTCAATCACACATGCTCTGAGCATGTCCTCCAATATCTGAGCTGTACGCTCCGACTGACCATCAGTCTAAGGGTGAAATGCTGTGCTGAGGTGTATCTTGGTACCCATCTCACTATGCAATGCTCTCTAGAAGTGCGAGGTGAACTGAGGACCTCGATCTAATATAATGGACACCGGCAAACCATGCAACCAAACTATCTCCCTAATGTAGATCTGGGCCAACTGTAACGACTCGGCCGATCGTTCCGTGAGATTTACCCCGTTTCCCCCATTTTTGCATTTGTTATATATTGATAGCCTGTTTTTGTTATGTTGGGTCAATTGGTTTGGGTCTGGGGTCGTTATGGTGAGAATTTAGGCCTTTAGTCTTTTTAAAGTAGTCTAATAGTTGAGAAAGTCAACTGAGAGTTGATCTATTGGTGAACGACCTCAGAATGCGGATTTTATGGTTCAGATAGCTTCGTTAGGTGATTTGGGACTTAGGAGTGTTCGGAATGAAGTTTTGATGTTCGGTGTAGAATTAGGCTTGAATTGGCGAAAGTTATTTTTTGGTGATTTCCGGTCGGCAGTGGAAAATAGGATATCGGGGTCGGGATGGAATTACGGAAAATGGAGCAAGTTCGTAATGTAATTTTAGATATGTCTGCAAAATTTCAGGTCAATCGGAGGTGTTTTGGTTGGTTCCAGCGTAGTTGGCGAAATTTGGAAGTTTCATAGTTCATAGGCTTGGATTTGATGTGATTTTGGCATTTTTGCGTTGTTTTGGTGTTTCGAAGGCTCGAATAAGTTTGAAAGATGTTATGGGATATGTTGGTATGTTTGGTTTAGGTCCCGAGGGCCTCGAGTGTGTTTCGGGTGGTTAACGTCCCAACTCTTGGCTTGAAAACTGGGCAGATTTTTGTTGGTGTGAAGTTCTGGTTTCCTTCTACGCGATCACGGGAGAATGTTTGCGATCGCATAGAGTAAAAGAGTGGGGCAGACATTTTTTTCTATGAGATCGCGTGGTTAGGATTGCGATCGCATAGGTTGGTCAGGAAAGGCAGTGCGATCGCGTGGGTATTTCTGCGATCACGTAGAGTATTCTGAGGCGCGTGTGTGGGGTGGAGAATTGTTCTATGCGATCGCATGGTTGGTTGGTCTGTACATCACGATCGCGTGCCAAGGTCCGCGATCGCAGTGAAGAAAATTTAATGGCTGGGCAGAATGTTTTAAAAGGCCATTTGTGCGAGAATAACTCATTTTTCCTCCATTGTTGACGAGTTGGGAGCACTTTTGAGAGGGTTTGAAGAGGAAATTGAAGGGAATCACTTGGAGGTAAGGTTTTAAACTTCCTAACTCGTTTATATGTCGTTTCCTAAGTAATTAAACCATAGAATTTGCTGGAATTAAACCCAAATTGGGGAAGAAGGGTGCATGGGAAATTGATTTTTTCTTTTGAGAGTTTGAGTGGGCAATTGTGGTCCGATTTTAGTGTTCTTCGTTTGTATAGAATCGTGGGAGGAAGAGGTTTATAATGATGTGAATTTTATCGAATTATGAGACGTGGGCTCGGGGTTCGGGTTTGGCCGAATTTCGAGATTCTTGTATAATTTGATCGTTGTCAATTGGGTTGAGTTCCTTTGATATATATTGATGAGGTTAAACTGGTTTTGGCTAGATTTAGAGCAATCGTGAGCCAATTTGAGGGGCAAGAGCATTACGGACTAGTGTTGTGGCCCGATAGAGGTAAGTAATGGTCATAAATCATGTCCTGAGGGTATGAAATCCCGGACTACATATTTCTCACTGATTTTAGAAAGGCGCACATGTCGAATGATGAGTATGTGGCGCGTACTGATTTTTGGATTGGACTAGGTCCTCTCCGCGACAACTAATGAGTTGCATATTTACTCAAAACCTTATGTTAAATTATGTTCTAAAGATTTGCGAAATATTTGGGCTATAAGCCGTGTTTGGGGCCTCGCGCCAATCTGGTTAGACCACTTGGGGGCTTTTACTGCTATTTTTCCTCTCTATTTTGTTGATCGTTTCACTCAGCCACATTGTGCTTACTGTTTTAAAAACTCAGCATGATTTACACTTTTGAGATTTAAAATGATGTTTTGGGTCGAGTACCCTGTTTTACTGATTCGCCCGAGGGGCCTTTTGAGTGGTTCTGCTGAGTGATAGTGAGGTGCTGAGTGATATTAGCGCTTGGGCTGAAGGATCCCCTGCAGAGTCTGTACACACCCCCAGTGAGTGCACCGAGTGCCGAGTGCCGAGTGACGAGTGATTGGGAGGCATGAGTGACTGTGAGGTGCTGAGTGATTGTGAGGTGCTGAGTGACTGTGAGGCATGCCCGAGGGGCTGATTATGATACATGTTTTTGCCCGAGGGGCTACTTATGATTTTACTACTTTCATTTCATACTAAATCTTTCGGTTTGAAGTTGTTAAAAATATTCATTCTTTAAAGGATTTTTCTAAAGTTGGTTTTAAGGCATGATGATTTCATATATCTATGTTTACACTATTGGAAAGTAAGGCTGAGTATATTGTGATTTGATGACATTGATTTCATGTGTTTCCTTGCCGCTTAGACTTGATTTATTTTTATTACTACTGAGTTGGCGTACTCACATTACTCCCTGCACCTCTATATGCAGATTCAGGTACAGATATCGAGCATTAGCCGTTTATTTCGCGCGGAGCCGAATTGCGGGATATAGAGGTAGCTGTTTAGCGTCCGCATCATCTCTGTTTTCCCTTCTTGTTGTATCTTGATTTTATTCGGAGGTTTTGTATTATAATAGTATATTTTGGGTTATTCCTCTAGATGCTCATGACATGTTGGCTCCGGGTTTTGGGGTTGGTGGTACTGTATAATTGGCCTACTTTGTTTTCGTAATCTCTGTATATTTTATCAAATGCATGAAACTTGATTGGGATTTTTAAAATGAAATTGCGAACATGCGGTAGTCGGCTGGTCTAGTTCCACGATAGGCGCCATCACGGCCGGTTTAGGATTTGTGGTCGTGACAGTTTGGTATTAGAGCCTAGGTTACACAGGACTCGGCGATCATGAGCAGGTTTAGTAGAGTCTTGCGGATCGGTACGGGGACATCTGTACTTATCTTCGAGAGGCTGCTGAGGAAACATTTCTATCTTTCTTGAACTCTTTTGTGGTGATCTATTGATTCTTGAAATGTGAACTTACGTTGTTTCATTCTCTCACAGATGGTGAGGACACGCCATACCGATCAGGGTGACCAGTCACCGGCTAGACCAGCGAGAGGTCGAGGCCGCGGTCGAGGCCGTGGTAGAGGTAGGGGGCCAGCCCGCGCAGCAGCCGGGGTAGTACCACAGGATCCCCCTATCGATCATGATCAGGTTCCCGCCGATGGTGTTCCAGCGGGACAGGCTCAGGCACCAGTAGTGCCTATGGTTATTCTGGGTCTTCAGGAGACCCTATCTCAGATATTGACAGTATGCACTAGTTTGGCTCAGGCAGTCGCCATGTCTTCTACTGCCACCACAACTCAGGCAGGGGAGGCAATCAGACTCCAGCTGCCCCGACACCTGAGCAGGCTACACAGGGTATTCAGGCACCGGGAGCAGCCCTCGCTCAGCCAGTTGCTCCGGTCCAGGATTATATGGTCCCTACTATACCTGAGGACGAGCAGCACAGTCTAGAGAGATTCAGCAGACTTCAACCTTTGACTTTCAGCGGTACAGAGAGCGAGGATGCCCAGGGATTTCTAGATAGGTGCCAAAGGATACTGCGTACCGCGGTAATTTTTCAGACTAGTGGGCTCTCATTTGTAACATTTCAGTTTGTGGGTGCTGCCTTTACCTGGTGGGATTCATTTGATAGGCGTCGGCTGGTTAGTTCAGCACCTCTCACCTGGCAGTAGTTCTCCACGATCGTTTTGGAGAATATGTTCCTCAGTCCCATAGAGAGGAGCATCGCAGGCAGTTTGAGCAGCTGCGCCAGGGAGAGTTATTAGTTACTCAGTACGAGATGAGGTTCTCCGAGTTGACTATCCATGCTTCTGAGATTGTCCCTACTGATAGGGAGAGGGTGAGGAGGTTTGTAGATGGTCTTTCTTATCATCTTCAGTTATTTATGACTCAGGAGAGTATCAGGTGCTTCATTCGAGCAGGTATTTGACATAGCTCGAGATATTGAGTCCGTTCGCCGCCAGGAGCGGGAGGATACGGAGGCCAAGAGGCCTCATGGTTCGGGCAGTTCTAGTGGTGCTCCTTTTAAGGGATAGTTTCAGCAGGGTAGGGGCCATTCATTTAGGCCTCCTCAGTCAGGATGCCCAGCATATAGTGGTGCATCTTTGGGGAAGGGTCCCCGTGGTTCTCAGTCAGGCCGTACTTCATTTGGTGCCCTCCCAGCTCATAGTGCAGCTCGAGCACCCCCAGTTCTAGGTTTTTCTATGCAGGAGTCTTTCAGTGGCCGTACGGGTGCTAGGGGTTTCTATCAGTCCCCGCCTCCAGCTCCAGGGAGTTTTTTTGAGTGTGGAGAGTTCAGGCACGGGTGGAGGCAGTGTCCCCGCCGTTCTGGTGGATCTTCTCAGCAGAGGGGCCAACCCTTGACTTCAGCTCCAGTCACTTCATCACCCGCCCAGGAAGCCAGGGTTGGTAGTCAGTCAACTAGAGGCCGCCCTAGAGGGAGAGGTCGAGCAGGGGGAGGTCAGGCTCGCATGTATGCATTTCCAGCCAGGCCGTATGCTATGGCCTCAGATGCCGTAATTGCAGGTATTGTCTCAGTCTGTTGTCGAGATGCCTTGGCTTTATTTGACTCTGCTTCTACATATTCCTATGTTTCATCATATTTTGCCCATTTTCTGGATGTGCCCCGTGAGTCTCTAGTCACCTCTGTTCATGTGTCGACTCCGGTGGGCGATACTGTTGTTGTGGACCGTGTGTATCGGTCGCGCATGATGTCTATTGGGGGTCTGGAGACCCGAGTGGACCTACTATTACTCAACATGGTCAATTTTGACGTGATATTGGGCATGTATTGGTTATATGCGTGTCATGCTGTCCTCGATTGTCACACTAATATCGTGACAAGCTATGCCGAGGTGTCCGAGGGTTGAGTGGAGAGGTTCTTCCGAGTATATGCCTAGCAGGGTGATTTCTTACATAAAGGCTCAGCGCATGGTTGAGAAAGGGTGTTTATCTTATTTGTCCTTTGTGAGGGATGTTAGTGGTGAGACTCCCGCTGTTTGTGGTCCGTGAATTTCCGAATATGTTTCCTGCAGATCTGCGAGGCATGCCACCTGACAGGGATACTGATTTTGGTATTGACTTGGTGTCAGGAACTCAGCCTATTTCTATTCCACCTTATCGTATGGCACCAACGGAGCTAAAGGAATTGAAGGAGCAGCTTTAGGAACTCCTGGATAAGGGGTTCATTTGGCCTAGTGTGTCACCTTGGGGTGTACCAGTGTTTTTCGTGAAGAAGAAGGATGGGTCCATGCATATGTGTATTGATTATCGGCAGTTGAAAAGGGTATGGTGAAGAACCGGTATCCCTTGCCCCGTATTGATGATTTGTTTGACCAGCTTCAGGGAGCCAGAGTGTTTTCCAAGATTGATTTGAGATCTGGGTCTCATCAATTGAGGATTCGGGATTCTGACATTTCGAAGACTGCTTTCAGGACCAGATATGGTCATTATGAGTTATTGGTTATGTCATTTGGGCTGACCAATGCCCCAGTTGCGTTCATGCAATTGATGAACATCGTGTTTTAGCCTTACCTTGATTCTTTCATCATTGTGTTCATTGATGACATCCTGTTTTATTCTCGTAGCCAGGAAGAGCATGCTCAACATTTGAGAGTTGTGTTACAGAGGTTGAGGGAGGAGAAACTTTATGCGAAATTCTCCAAGTGTGAGTTTTGTATTGGATCGGTAGCTTTCTTGGGGCACGTGGTGTCTAGTGAGGGGATTCAGGTTGATCCGAAGAAGATAGAGGAGGTGCAGAGTTGGCCCAGACCGTCCTCAGCTACAGATATTAGGAGTTTCCTTGGTTTGGCAGGATATTACCGTCACTTTGTGGAGGGATTCTCTTCTATTGCTTCGCCTTTGACCAGATTGACCCAGAAGGGTGCTCCATTCAGATGGTCTGATGAGTGTGAGGAGAGCTTTCAGAAGCTCAAGTCAGCATTGACTACATCTCCAGTACTAGTTTTGCCTGCTGGTTCGGGTTCTTTCACAGTCTATTGTGATGCTTCTAGAGTTGGCTTGGGAGCGGTATTGATGCAGGATGGTAGGGTGATTGCCTACGCGTCCAGACAGTTGAAGGTGCACGAGAAGAATTATCCAGTGCACGATATTGAGTTAGCTGCTATTGTTCATGCCTTGAAGGTTTGGCGGCATTATTTGTATGGAGTGCAGTGTGAGATTTTCACTGATCATCGTAGTTTGCAGTATCTGCTGAGGCAGAAGGAGTTGAATATGCGTCAGAGGAGATGGTTAGAGCTCCTCAAGGATTATGACCTCACTATCTTATATCATCCGGGGAAGGCCAATGTAGTGGCCGATGCCTTGATTCGCAGAGCAGAGAGTTTGGGGAGTCTAGCCTACCTTCCAGTTGCAGAGTGGCCATTAGCCCTTGATGTTCAGGCCTTAGCAGGCCGGTTGGTGAGATTGGATCTATCAGAGCCCCCGCGTGTGTTGGCTTGTGTAGCCTCCAAGTCTTCTATTTACGATCAGATTAGAGCACACCAGTATGATGATGCACATTTGCTTGTTCTTCAGGATAGGGTTAGTCGCGGTGATGCTAGGGATGTGGTTATTGGTGATGATGGGATCATGAGGATGCAGGGCCGGATTTTTGTGCCCAATGTGAATGGGCTTCGAGAACTAATTCTAGCAGAGGCTCATAGTTTGGGGTATTCTATCCATCCGGGTGCCGCGAAGATGTATCAGGATTTGAGGCAGCATTATTGGTGGAGGAGGATGAAAAATGATATTGTGGAGTTTGTGGCTTGGTGTCTCAACTGTCAGTAGGTCAAGTATGAGCACCATAGACTTGGTGGATTGCTTCAGAGGTTTGATATTCCGGAGTGGAAGTGGGAGCAGATCACCATGGACTTCTTAGTTGGACTCCCATGGACTTCGAGGAGGTTTGATGCTATATGGGTAATTGTTGGATCGGCTGACCAAGTCCGCGCACTTCATTCCTCTTGGTACTACTTATTCTTCGGAGAGGTTAGCTGAGATTTATATCAGGGAGATTGTCCGATTGCATGGGGTTCTAGTTTCTATCATTTCCGACAGAGGCACTCAATTCACATCTCAGTTTTGGAGAACTGTGCAGAGAGAGTTGGGTACTCAGGTCGAGTTGAGCACATCGTTTCACCCTCAAACCGACGGGAAGTCGGAGCGTACCATTCAGATTTTGGAGGATATGTTGCGTGCTTGTGTGATTGAATTTTGTGGTTCATGGGACCAGTTTATGCCGCTAGCGGAGTTTGCATATAATAACAGCTATAAGTGGAGTATCAAGATGCCTCCGTATGAGGCCTTATATGGTAGGAGGTGCATATCTCTGGTTGGTTGGTTTGAGCCGAGCGAGGCTAGGCTATTGGACATAGACTTGGTTCAGGATGCATTGAGTAAGGCGAAGTTGATTCAGGAGCGGCTTCGCATGACGCAATCTAGGCAGAAGAGTTATGCGGACCGAAAGGCCCCAGATGTGTCTTTCATGGTTCGGAATAAGGTGTTGCTGAAGGTGTCGCCCATGAAGGGTGTTATGAGATTCGGGAAGAGGGGGAAGCTGAGTCCCAGGTTCATTGGACCATTTGAGGTGCTTCAGAGAGTTGGGAAGGTGGCTTATAGGCTTGCTATGCCTCCCAGTTTGTCGCCCATGAAGGGTGTTATGCGCACAAACGTTTGTTTAAGAGGGGGGGATGTAACGACCCGACCGGTCGTTCTGTGAGATTTACCCCGTTTCCCTCATTTACGCATTTTTTATATATTGCTAGCCTCTTTTTGTTATGTTGGGTCAGTTGGTTTGGGTCCAGAGTGGTTATGGTGAGAATTTAGGCATTTAGTCTTTTTAAAGTAACCTAACAGTTGAGAAAGTCAACTGAGAGTTGACCTATTGGTGAACGACCTCGGAATTCGGATTTTATGGCTCAGATAGCTTCGTTAGGTGATTTGGGACTTAGGAGTGTGTTCAGAATGAAGTTTTGATGTCCGATGTAGAATTAGGCTTGAATTGGCGAAAGTTAGTTTTTGACGATTTCCGGTCGGCAGTGGAAAATAGGCTATCGGGGTCAGGATGGAATTCCGGAAGTTGGAGCAGGTTCGTAATGTTATTTTGGATATGTTTGCAAAATTTCAAGTCAATCGGAGGTGTTTTGGTTGGTTTCGGCGTAGTTGGAGAAATTTGGAAGTTTCAAAGTTCATAGGCTTGAATTTGATGTGATTTTGGTGTTGTTGCGTTGTTTTTGGTGTTTCGAAGGATTGACTAAGTTTGAATGATGTTATTAGATATGTTGGTATGTTTGGTTGAGGTCCCGAGAGCCTCGGGTGTGTTTCGAGTGGTTAACGGACCAACTCTTGGCTTGAAAACTGGGTAGATTTTTGCTGGTGTGAGGTTCTGGTTTCCTTCTACACGATCGCGGGAGGATGTTTGCTATCACGTAGAGTAAAAGAGTGGGGCAGGAATTTTGTTCTATGCGATCGCGTGGTTAGGATTGCGATCGCATAGGTTGGTTAGGAAAGGTAATGCGATCGCGTGGGTATTTCTGCGATCGCGTAGAGTATTCTGAGGCGCGTGTGTGGGGTGGAGAGTTGTTCTATACGATCGTGTGTATTGGTCTGCGATCGCATTGGTTGGTTGGTCTGTGCATCACGATCGTGTGCCAAGGGTCCCGATCGCAATGATGAAAATTGAATGGCTGTGCGGAATATTTTAAAAGGCCATTTGTGCGACAATAGCTCATTTTTCCTCCATTGTTGATGAGTTGGGAGAACTTTTGAGAGGGTTTGAAGAGAAAATTGAAGGGAATCACTTGGAGGTAAGGTTTTAAACTTCCTAACTCGTTTATATGTCGTTTCCTAAGTAACTAAACCATAGAATTTGCTGGAATTAAACCCAAATTGGGGAACAAGGGTGCATGGGAAATTGATTTTTTCTTTTGAGGATTTGAGTGGGCAATTGTTGTCCGATTTTAGTGTTATTGGTATGTATACAATAGTGGGAGGACGAGGTTTCTAATGATGAAAATTTTATCGAATTCCAAGACGTGGGCTCGGGGCTCGGGTTTGGCCGAATTTCGAGATTCTTGTATAATTTGATAGTTTTCGATTGGGTTGAGTTCCTTTGATATATATTGATGATGTTAAACTGGTTTTGGCTAGATTCGGAGCAATCGGGAGCCAATTTGAGGGGCAAGAGCATAGTGGACTAGTGTTGTGGCCCGGTAGAGGTAAGTAATGGTCATAAATCATGTCCTGAGGGTATGAAACCCCAGACTACATATTTCTCACTGATTTTAGAAAGGGGCACATGTCGGATGACGAGTATGTGGCGCGTACTGATTTTTGGATTGGACTAGGTCCTCTCCACGACAACTAATTGTTTAACCAAAGAATTATACCCTTTGACTAAAGCTTAATTTTAAGATGAATATGGGTTACTGATAATCAAGATAATGGGAAAAATGAATAATAGACAATTTTACAAAAATAAAAGATCAAAGTTAATTGTATTCGAGAATCAGATGCCTTTACAAGCTGGATTCCCCTCCCTTATATAGGAGATTTTTATAACGTACGACACTTTCTATGGTTACTCATTAATGACTAATTATGACATTAATGAGGCGTTACAAAGGATAACAGTAATAGGGGTTCAGTTACATAACATTCGAGTGATCAATTGTGGGTACTGGAATCTGCCCGTAGCTTTGTCTAGATTCATTCTGATCGTGCCCCTCTCCCTTTTTGATCTAGTTGAATTTCCCGTGGCTGATAAATTCGTGGGTTAACTGAACTGTGCCTCTTTGTACCGTACCTCTTCAAAGAGTTACGTCCAGCTGTCGTGTTTTCTTGTGTCCACGTGAGTGGCTGAGTTGTCAAAAGCTGGCTTACGTGTGAAACTCTTTTTACCAATACAGATAGTCCCCCCACTTACATATTTGACGATTAATATTTGGTAAGTGGATATTCATTTATGGCGGGAATATTTTTCTGTCGCTTTTCATCGAATCATTGTATCCTTCTCTGCACCATAGGCGTCGTTTGTCACTTCCATTCAATGCTTATACCATGTGTCCTCTTCGGATTGGTTCTGCATTTACTCAGCACCTTTTAGTGCTTTTTGCGGCTGTGCCAGTCCTGAAGTGACATCTTAAATTATGACTTTTCATCATTATTTTCCTTTTTCATCATGTTTGACGGTTGTCTTCAAGTATAAATACACGTTTTCTTTTCTTTGCTTCCACGAAACACTTTTCTAACTCTGCTTTTTGTAAAGAACTTTCTTCTTTGCCTTTGTAAACATGTCTTCTTCAAACCAACCTCAAAGAGTAATAGACATTGAAAGCTTAGCGCCATCTTCTGCTCCGACTAGGAGTCAAAGGGGTGGTAGACTTAGAAGTATAGGATCCAGTCCTTCGAGGGGCTCTTCTTCTTCTAAAATAGTTCCTTCTCCTTCCACTAGATCTGCAGTTACTCCGAGATTTAGGATTTCTCGGTCTTCGTCTAGAGGTAGAGGGGAACACCTTCGTGAACCTGGAGTTGATGAAATTGTCCCTGCTGAGTTTGTTTTTGCTAGGGGTAGTCAAGTTCTTGTAGATCAATCTTCTTCTCTTGATAGTGCAGAAAGATATCCAACCCTTATAACTGCGGGTCAGATTTCCCTTGTTCGAAGGGAGTGCTTCTGGAAATCTGACTTTTCTGTCTATATTCCGAATAGTAATCAAAGAATAACGTCTTACAAGATGGGGTATTCTTTTGTTTATACGTATCCTTTCACTTTAGGGTTTAGACCCCCCATTGACCCAATTATAATCGAGTTTTGCCATTTTTTCAATATCTGCTTAAGACAGGTCGGCCCGATTGTGTGGCGAGTTGTCGCATGCCTTAGGAGTGTGGCTTCTTTAGCCTCGGTTTCTTTTACCTTCAACCATCTTATTCACCTCTAATCTCCTACCTTATTTGGTGAAAGTGTTTTTACTATGACTGCTAGAAGCAAAAGAGTGTTATTAACACTTGGAGATGATAAGGATAGGGGTTGGTACCTTCGGTATGTCTTTATGCCCATTGCTGGTTTAGTGGGTGAAGAAAATCTTCCTTTCCCTGAGAAGTGGAATCGCGCACGTGAGTATGCTTTAGCTCAAATTTACTTTTTCTTGTTTTGACTTGAGATGTTTTATTTAACACCGTGTCTGTCACACCTCCCTTTTTATACGCCCCAAAGGGGGGTACGGGAGTTTCTCCACTTAAAGTG